>JAULBW010066023.1:0-44903 GCA_032358265.1 Vaucheria bursata
TCTTTCCACCAAAGACAAATTCTCAGAACTACTTCAATTATTCTAGAATTGTCATTAGCACACCTATGGAAATTGCAGCAAGATTCAGCTAGATTCAACGGAGAGCCAGCTTTAAGGGCACTTTAAGATGGTATACCGCAGGAACTAGCGGGGACGTGTTTATTTGTTCGGTATTGTTTATTTGTTCAGTATTGTTTATCTGTTCACTCTTCTAAAGTTTTAATAAACTAATATACATTTTATTAAAATCTTTTCTTCTGCTTTTGCTGTCTAATCCTCTGCCATACGTTGGCCTTTACCCCCCTACTTGCAGAGGAAACTGTTTTTATTAAATAACTATACCTTTCTCCATACATCTTAACAGCATAAAATATCTTTTACCCAAAATCAAAAATAAAGACAAATTAAGTCCACAAATTAAGTCCAAAATGTTGACAAAATAGATGAAAAAAAGCACAGAGAAGCGCAGACCATACGGGACCAACAAATTTATATGTTGTGTCTAGAATTTAAATTAAAGCTTTATGGAATAAAACATTTTTTTACGTGGAAAAAATTGCAGAGAGGTTGCATCTTAAATTAGTCCATATATTTAAATATACATTTATACATACATATATATATATATATACAATGTCAACACTGCAAGTGATACTTGTAACAAAATATATTGAGATATATCTGCAAAAAGTGGCAATATTTAGTATATGCTCATTGGAATTGGATATGCTGATACATACTGTACTGAAAAGGCTGTAAAACTTGTTACACCTTTCCTAGCAAATTATGGGCTGCAATAATTGAGTTGCTTATACTTAAAACTAGTTGATATCTTTAGAGGAAACACAATTGTACACATCAAAAACTCTGTTCAACATTATGAGGACAAAAGACTACATTTCCATACAAGAATTCAATCAACTTTATGACGATACAAAGGTTGGATGGCATTGGAGAGGAGAAAAATTTTAATTCTAAGTTGCTAGTGAAAAACCAATGGTCGAAAATATGCATGCAGAAATCTGTATAACTTGAAAGGCAGTTAACTCAGCTGTAGTTGGAGCTTTAAAACATTGTGGATCTGGTTGGGACTGACAAAATTAGACGTATTTTGTATGCCAGCATATCTTGATAAGGAAAAGAGGCATTCAATGGCACTAGCAGGGAATACTCAACAGCAGCATTAGTCAATAAAATGTAAGTATGGTCAAATCAGCAAAATGAGGAAGCTCATTCAATGTTGTGATGGCTTTTCCATTGAACTTAGAAAAAAATACTAGAACCAGAATTGTTAGATCTACATGGATGCAGAGTGATATCATTTAGCCTTGCACTTGTTCTAGCTCTAGAAAGTTGATCACTATAAAAATTACTGTCTAGCTTGTTCAACAACTAAGGAGGAATGAGAGCCAAGTTGGAAAATTTTATGTTGAAATCTGAAGTCCAAAGCACAAACTTTAGGAGGAGGCAATTTACTGAGCAGAAGCAACATTGAGCAAATAGTTTGAAAGAATCCAGTAGAGAGAGCATATTTTGAGATATCTCTTCAGTAACATGAAAGATAAAATAAGTCGCACTATATGTGATGCCTGGAATTTATATCTATGCATATTTCAACAGTGAGTTACCATACTGCTTTATATCTAGGAAATTTTTGTGAAACCCATAAATTTCAGGTAGACTCTAGTAAAAGCATATCAATTTATAGAATATTAGGACTTGATCTGTTCCATCATGTAACTTGTTATGGAGTCATGATTTATTATTTGCCTTGTGCTTAAGTACAATTCTATAAAGGAGTCATAGCTATTCAACTGAGTTAATTTTTCTTGTATGTGCATTTGCTTAAGTTGTCTTCTTTTATGTTGTGTTCTCTTGAGTTGTTTTCTTAAGTTGCATGGTGTTGACAACATTCATTCTTGGCAACACATGAAATAAATGTCAATATGCTTTATTTATATGTGTTGTTTCTTATTTATTGTGTGTTTTCTAATTTACACATGGGATACATTAATCAGCTTCTAAGATGAGGTATCTGTGGGTTTAGTGGTTGGAAAAACAGAATGGGTAATATAAAATTTATAGACAAAGACTAAGTTACCTTAGTAGAGATTGAGATACTAACTTGATTGCTGGTAATATAACTAAGCTCTGACCTAATTCCTCTGCTGGTTAAATTAGAGATGGCGCTCTGGCTGCTTGATCAGAACTGAACAATGCTACTTAGTGGTCTGTCTTAACCAATAAAAAGCTACTAGATGCTAATGTTTGTAGGAACTTGGTGGCATAGCATCCAGTAAGTATTTAAAAATCAAAATGTTTGGAAAAATTTGCAACATACAGTTGGAGATATACCCATGGAGACTATTTGAATTTTTTTTGGTGCAGAGTTATCAATTGATACAAAGATTGTTGAACTCCTGTTCATGCCTTAGTACATAATTACTTTACACACACAGGTTAGAATTAATGAAACTGTTATAATGTAGATATGAAATTGATGTGCAGAATATGCTGTTTTTAGAAACCAATGAAATTTTTATTGGTGGCCATAAATAAAAAGAGCCTCAAAAAAGTCTAACCAAGGTGAGGGTATATCTGACTTGTAAGGCTTGAAAAATCTTGTTCATTCAAAAGTGTACCCAATCTCAAGAGAGCTAAAGCTTCAAGGAGACATCGTGAAACAAATACTTAGCTACATTTGACCAAACAGACTTGTACTTGTAGCACCAGACTGGAAAAGTGAATAGAGTAAAGGTACCCTTGGTGTAGGTATGTATGAATTGTAATTTAACCAAAGCATACTTTGGAGTAATAGTAATGAGCTCCTGCTTCCAAAAATTTTCTATGTAAATCATTGAATGACTGGATGAAGTTAGCATCAACATAACATGATATTATTTACATTTAGTATTGACCAATTCATTGAGATGGAAGCTGAATTGCTGTAAAGGTTAAATAAGTGCAATATTAGGTCTTGAAGTCAAGAGTTTGTACTAGTGGCAAGTTTTGTGGTGTTTCTGGGACAAGATATTGGATGGGGTGGATGTGCTTTAGCACCAAACAAGGTGGCTAAAGTTGTAAACTACAGTTACACAACTCTTAAGTTCTTCATGTATTTACTCAAACATTTTTAGGAAGCATGTAGTATAGCTTGCAGTAATGATTGAACTGCTTATGGCAGAACATGAGAAGTTGAAATTTCATTAAGGCCTGGTATGTAAAGTGCCTTACTAAATCTAGAGATCTTTTCAGGACAGGACCATTGCAATTGGCATATCCGGATATGAGCTCTTTGAAGTGGGATGTGAATGCCTTGCTAGTAGGCCTACAAGCTGTTCTAAGATAGTTAAGAGATGTTAGGAATTAACTTTCTAAACTATTAATCCTGTCTGTAGCTGCAGCATGAGATTTGAGAAGATTTGTACAATATCAAAATTCAAGATTCACACAAGTACAAGTTCAAGAAGAGTCATACATTCAAAATATTTGGGCTATATGTATTTTTGCTGTGTTGATAGAGTGTCCTCACTTCTATCAATACAACTAGTAAATATGATGTGTCTGCACTAATTCTTGTCTGTTTTCTCTTGTGTTTTCTTAATTGCATTCCTAATAGTTTGATAGAAGTATAGTGTTGCAATTGCAATCTAAGTCCATTTCTGGTATGTTTGTTTCTGTTTTCTGACACTCTTTCTTGCATCATTTGGTACCTCTGAGTTATCAAGTTTTCCAACTTTTGTGCTGCCTATTTAACTATATTCAAAGCTTTATTAATTATATTCTTCAAGTCAGTCATTTTTACTGGACTTTGTGTTCAGTGTCTAGTCCTGATACTTTTTTTGCTCAAGTGGAATCAGCCCTTATATCCTAACTCCATGCTGCTCCTCAGACACCACTACTCTAAGCCTTACTTTTTGCTTCATACAGCTCTATAATTGAGCAAATTGTTTGATCGTTAATTGTTTGTGTTCAGACTTTTACAACTAATTTAATTGCAGTTTAGAAACCTTTTGAAACATTGATACTTTGATAGCAGGTTAGTTAATATCAAAGATTTTTGCAATTTAGAGCTTGACCACTGCTTGACTCTCAACTGTCATCCAACAGGTCTGTTAATCTTAGGTGCAAAAAGCCAAAAGGGGTTATTGAGAGGAGGTGATCAATGAGTAACCCTGGTTGAGAGCCTTGCCAAATGGAAAGTCTTAAATTTTCAAAGAAGGGTTTCTGAATAAAAGTTGAATTACTAGTTAAATATGTTGTGAAGACTATCGTCTGATCAGATCAATCAGATACGGACCCAGTTAAAGACAGCTAATGCATAAATTGCTGCATTAGAAACTCAAGTGCAAGCTCAACAGAAAGCATGGGTTCAAGATTCCTCATCTTTGGGTTCTCTGTCTCCAATTCAATAGGTTAAGGAACATTGCATGAATCTGCCTGACCCTCTCTATGTAGATGAGGATGAGAGTGGAGTTTTTCTGGCTCAGTTGAGTCTATCATTCCAGTTACATAGGCTGAGATTTGGGGATGATTGATCCAAGGTGCTTTTTGCTCTAAGTTATATGAAAGATACCACATTTAACTGGGTCCTACCATATCTGCAGGCAGGTCATAAGTTGATGTCAAGTTATCAGCAGTTTGAAGATGCATTCAAAGTTGTGCTTGGGAATGTGAACCAATCTTGACAAGCTGCCAGAAAACCTAGATTTGAAACTAGGTTGTTGTCCCGTAGAGAACTATATTTATGATTTTCAGCATTTAAGTATTGAGTTGGGATGGGAAAATTTGTTGCTTTTGACCAAAATGTTTGACAAGGGTTTGAACAAAGAGATTTACCAGGCTCTTTGTAATTTTGATTGTCCAACTTGTCTGGATGATTTTTATAGATTAATTGCACAAATCGACAGTCAACATATTGAATTTTGACAGGAATATGCTAGCAATCTCTGACCCTATACACAAGCTGCTACTTCTATTCTTAATGATGGGGTACAAGACATGGTGATTGGTGCTATGCAAAATTGCGGTTGGCTCACTGCTGAGGAATATCAAAATAGGTTGAATGAGAATCTATGTTTGCTTTGCAGTGACGCTGGATATGTTATTGCTTTGTGTCCTAAATGTCATGGAGACTGTCATAAAGCGTTGACAGATCAACGTTTGATTAATACCACTTCTGTTGTTAGTAAGCCTCATTTATATTTATTCAAGTTAATAGTGGAGGAAAAATCTGCCACTAATTTGAATGTGTTGATCAATTCTGGTGCTGATTTGTCATTGGTAAATGAGAATTTACTTTTTACTCTCAACATTTCATATGATAGTTTGGACATACCCATGACCTTTGAAAGTATTGAAGGTCATCCACTATTGGGAGGAACAATTAAACATTTTGTTGTGTTGGAATTTTAAAGTAAGGATACTACGCTACATTACCAGTTTTATGTGCTACAAACTTTGATATCATCAATTGTTTTGGGTGTAGATTGGTTGCATAAAGATGGCCCGGTGATCAATTAGTTTACCTTAGTTATTGATGTGAAGCAACCTAAGAAAAATATGTTCCGCAAATTTGTGCTCTCAATGAACAAGTGGGAAACATCAAGAACTATTCAGTTGAGGAGAGTGCTGCAGAATCTCACACAGCTATTGGTAAATTCATTTCTGGCATGGATAAGATCTTGACTAACTTGCAGTCTCAATACAATAAATATGTTTTGGTTTTCTGCCCAATTAGCTGATGTGTTGTAAGAGCACCGGAAATTTGATATTGGTCTTAATATTTAGGAGAGCAAAAAAGTGCCTTGGGAACCAATAAATCCATTGTCTGATCCTGAATCAGAGGCACTTTGGGAAAGTTTAGATGAAGAATTGAAAAAAGGATTTATTCATCTATCTTAGTTTTCAGCAGGTGCACCAATTTTCTTTAAGAAAATGAATGGTGATTTACAGTCAGTGATTGATTATCAAAATTTGAACATGATCACAAAGAAAAATAGATACCCAATACTTCTAATTCATGAAATGTTACATTGTTTTGCTATAGCTTGCGTTTTTACAAAGATTGAACTACATAGAGCTTATAACCTAGTCTGTATCCAAAAGGGGGATGCATGAAAGTCTGCTTTCAGATACATTTTTGGACATTTCAAATGTAAGTTAATTGCTTTTGGATTGACTAGTGCACCTGTAGTATTTCAAAACCTTATGAACAAAATCTTGTTCATCTATTTGGATCTCTTTTGTGTGGTGTATCTTGATGACATTTTTAAATATTCAGAATCATTAGAACAATAGTATAAATATGTATCCATAGTTCTTGAATGTATTTGTGACAATAAACTATATAAAAATAGAGAAGTGTCATTTTTCTGCACCATCCATTAATTTTTTGGGTTATATTATTTTGGATATTGTTATTGGGGTGGATCTAAAGAAAGTTTTGAATGTAACATCTTAGCCAGCTCTAACAAGTGTCCAGACATCACAATCGTTCCTTGGGTTTTCAAATTTCTATCATACATTTTTGCCTCAGTACTTAAAATTAGTAAACCCTATGCTTTGTCCATTAAAAAAGGATCAGAAAATTGTATGGGATGAGCATAGTCAGGACTCATTTGATAAATTAAAGTTCAAATTTAGTTCCACTTCAATTTTGAAACATACTGATACTTCAAAGCCTTTGATTTTAGAGGTAGATGTCTCCAATTTTGCCATTGGAGGTATTCTTTTCCAAAATACCAATGGTAATTTGCATCCAATTGTATATTATTTGTGGAAATTGACTGTTCCAGAAATCATAAAGTACATGATAAGGAGCTTCTGGCAATAGTTGCTTGTTTTTATCAACTGAGGTCTTTTCTTTTGAGCAATGTTGAGCCTTTTCAGGTAATCATGGATTTTAGAAACCTATTACATTTTCAGATTCAAAAAAGTGAAATTATCCTCATGTTTGTTGGTGTTTCTGTGTGATTTCAACTTTCAAATAATATTTTGTCCTTAAAAAGATGAGACAGAACCTAGTGCGTTAAGCCAAAGTGTCAAGATGCAGAGGTTAGAGATGAGGACACAAGAGAACAACACAAGAGGGTAACAGCCTGGAACAGGTATATTATTCTTAACTTGTGTTGTAAGAAGTGAGATCACTTCTCAAATGCAACACTAAACTAGAAACTGAAGCATCATGTTCTCAAAAAGAGAACATTCTTTTTGAGAACATATTTCAAGTTGTCAGAATATCCGCAACTACAAAGATAAGGGATTAACTGTATTACGGGTTAATCCCTGACACAAAGACAGGACTATCAGCTTCAAGAATCTAATCCATAAGTTATGAATCAGAATAAGGTATTATTGCACATGGAATATTTTCTAGTAATAGTAATTGGGGAAAAAGTCAAACGGATCAAATCAAGTTTGCTCAAGTAGACAACTTGGAAATTCAAGGTTTAAAGAATGAAAAGAGTCATAGCCACGAAGACTCATGTATCTTACCATATAGATGAGCTGTTATTCCAAAAGATCAATACTTAGAGATTTTGCAGGCTTATTGCAATTCACCTTTTGCTGGTCATAGTAGTATTTGGAAGACTTTTAGTTCATCACTAAGGAATACTGGTGGCCAGACATGCATAAAATAATTGCTTCCTACATTGAGTCTTGTCATGTTTGCACTCATTCAAAATCAATGCTTATGAAGCTTGGTGGGTTACTTCATCCATTACCTGTCCATCCAAGATTATGACATTTTATTTCAATGGATTTCATTGTGGATCTGCCTCCAGTTCAAGGTAAAAATTCAATTTTGGTCATCATAAATTGCTTTAAGAAAATAGGTTATTTCATTACCTGCTCAAAAACAGTTACCTTGTCTGATCTCAGATTTATTTTTTATCATATTATTCTTGATGGCTTGCCAAATAATATCATCACAGATTATGGTTTAGTATTTGTGTTGCAAATTTGTCCTGTTCTGTTGAAATAATGGTATTGTGCAAGTGTCAGAAATTAACCTGTGTTACGGGTCAATCCTTTATCTTTGTAGTTGTAGATATTTCCGAGTATCAAGAAATGTGTTCCGCTGAAGAAGGTTTTGTCTATAAGAGTGCTTTGTAGTAATATTTCAGTTTCTAAGTTTGTGCTGCGTTTGAGAAGTGCTCTTACTTCTTGCAACATAAGTTGAGACTAATACATCTATTCCAAGTTGTTGTCCACTTGTGTTATTCTGTCTTGCCTTTGCATCTTGACAGCAAAACCTTTTGTCTGCATATCCTCTGCAACTGGACAGTCAAACAGAATGCGTTAACCAGGGCATAGAGCAATACTTAGGACATATGCAAATTTTGATCAATACAATTGGCTAGAAAATCTGCTGAAGGTCAAATTCTGCTATAATTCAAGTTATCATACTGCAATTAATATGAATCCATTCAAAGTAACTTGTGCTTTTGACCCGCCTGTTATTATGTCAACTAAAGCAGTTCCAGATTCATCTCCAATGCTTCAAAAATATGTATCCAACTTAAATTTCTCAGTATTGACCCTACAAAAAGGTCTCAAGAAAGCTCAAGTATTAGCAAAATATTTTACTGGTCAGAAGCATCAAACCTTCAATATAAGGAGGGAGAAATGGTCTTTTTAGATTGTCGTTTTATTAAGACTTGAAAACTATCAATCAAGTTGGACTGGAAGAAGATAGGACTATTCAAGATTACCCAAAAAATTAATGAGGTAGCGTATCAGTTGCAACTTCCACATTCAATGTGTCAACTACATAATGTGCTTTACATTTTGTTACTGTATCCTGTCAAAGATACTTTTCCAAGATCTCTTCAATCTCAGCTTCCACCTGTAGCTTTGGATTATAAACATGAACTGTTTGAAGTTGAAAATATTTTAGATGGCAAGTGGGAATTTTTGGTCTTGTGGAAGGGATATTCTGCTAGAGACAACAGCTGGAAAAGCTAAGGAGAATATTTTCAGCTGTAAACATTTGATTCAAGACTTAAAGACCTGATACACACTTGAGAGTAAGTCCATAGCTAGGGGGGTATGAGTTAGAAATTAACTTCGTAAAGTATTTATTCCACTTCTAGCTGTAGTAAGATTCAAGAAGATTTGTACAATTATAAGATTCTAGGAGAGTTGCAAATATCAAATATTTGGGCTGCATGTGTTTTTGTTGTGATGATAGAGTATTCTCACTTCTATCAATGCAATTAGTAAATGTAATATTTCTGAATTAGTATTTTTTGCTTTTCACATGTTTCATTGATTTCATTTCTAATATGAGATGCTGGCAAATTTTATTAAGCACCATCTTTTAAACTTTTTAAGGCAGTAAAAAATTGATGCAAAGCCTAGAATAGTATTAAAACGGTGCCAAATTTGCTATATATACTTATCAGTCATATATATATATATATATATCTGCTGATTTGGAAACACATGAATTCTATGCTGAACAGGTGAATAAGTACTGAGTTGCACTAAAATTTTGAGGTATGCCAAGTACCAAAAGCCAAAAGTTGTATTACTAATACAGGAAATGGAGGGTATCCCTAAGTGGCTAAGCTGTAAAAGGTAAGGGAATAGTGGTTACAAGGCTAGTTCAGCACGGCTGGACTTAAAGAATTGATCTTGACCCAAGGGATCATTGTGAAAAAATGGTGGTACATGGTTGAAAAAAATAACTTATGTCAAATTTGACATAGGATCATATAAGGCAGATGCACAGGCTAGGTTATGTTCAAACTAAGAAGATATTTGTATATGCCAAGACATATGTGATGTGGCAAACTAGTGTAATGCCTGTATTTGGCACAACACTCTACAGAGAAAATGTCACAAAGGGGAAACTTTGCATGCCAAATCTCCATAAAGCACTAAAATTAGTTTGGTACAGTTTGTAGCACCATCCAAGATTGAAAAGATGTGATTTTTAATTATGGCATGTATCTTTATGCAATTAGTGTAGTTAAGGACAATGAGAAACAAAACAAAAGCAAATAGAGTCTTTACCTTATGGATGATTTCTTCAGCTTTAGATTTCCAACAGTGATGGTTCCAGACAAAGGAACAAAGTTTTCTATTGATTTGTTAATAAATTATGCAGAATGCATGGTTTCTTATTGAATTATGACGTAATACAATGATAAAAAAATTGGCAAACAGAAATAATTAATTGAATGGTTCTATTGCTCAAGATAAGAAGAAAATGGTAGCAAATGGTACCTAGAACAAATGGTTACCCTTAATTTTGATGGTTAAAAGTATGAAAAGGTAGTGCCACAAGTTTTGCATTATTTAAGCTTATGCTGCTAAGAAATTGATATTATTTTAAAGACACATCAGTTGAAAGAATGGAGAATATAACTGAAAAAATTGCAAAGCATTTTTACAAAAGTAAAAGTTAATGATGACTAAAATCTATTTTGCTATAGCAAAGAAAAATTATTCAAAAGCTTCTTAGTAAAAGGCACCAACATGAATCAAAATAAAACAGAAAGATTTTGGAAGTTCTGCCAGTAAGGGGTGTAGCGTATTTCCAAGACCTCATGCAGAATTGGAAGCAAATTACATTGTATGAAGAATCCCACTATGTAAGATGATGCAATGATATGCAAGTCTACGTGTCCAAGTGTTGGAGTTATACCATAGTCCAAAGATATTTCTTAGTACATCAGCTTAAGGTAATAAATACTGCACTAGCACATTTAAAGGAGTTTACAATCAAAATACTGCTGGATCACCAGCCATCAGTGGAGAGTAGGAGGTAGTTGAGTATCTAGTTAAATAGAAAGATATTAACAATGAGGAATATCCTCAGGAGCTCTTAGCTGTATCATGAACTAGAAGTACACAAATACTTGATAAAAATAGCTGAACCAAGTTGAGCTTTATCTGTACATTGGGAAACAGGTTGACACTTGAGGGGGGGGGGGTGCTGAAGACTCGCCAAGTAAATATTTAGTACTGCACAACTCAATTATAGATCTCTGCTTGCTTAATCCTGAGGAGGTTAGATTAGGAGTAATTTCCAAACTATTTAAAACCACATTGGAGTAAAGCAAGATATGTACTTAGTTGAGCATTAATTGAAGGAAAAACTAGATTGATAAGAGTTTTTTAGGAAAAATATGATTTGTTATTGTTTGGCATTGCTTTAAGGAAGGTTTTCACTCTTCTACTTGTATATCAATACTTGCATGGAGTCATTGTTTTTTGCTTGTAATTGATAGTAAGTTGAATGGTCTGCAAGTGCCAATGATTTTGAAGTCTTTGTTGATTTTATTTCAATCATATTGAATGTCTTTCCATACAACCCAGTACTGGCTTTGGTAGTCCTTTAAATTGTATCCTGTGCTGCAGCACTCATTATATCATTGCTCATAAAATTTTTTTGGCTTGATTACACAGAGAACATGTCTGAAGCAAGTATATCTTGATCAGAATGCTAACCAACGGAAATGAAGGTATATGTGTTAAAGGTAAGTATAGAAGCAAACAATAAAACAATCAAAACAAACAAATATAAAAGCAAAAAGAAAGCTAATATATAATGAATGTATTATGCGATAGATGTCTGCAGCAATCTCCACTAAGCAACAGCATTATAAATGCAAAGTGGCAAGGTAATGCTGGTATAAAAAAGTGGAAGTAAATCAGTAGATACGTTGCAATTGTTGTAGAAAGGATAACTTTGTAATGGCAAAACAATTGATAGAATCATTTCAGCCAGATAGCACTAAAATCAGTGGGTATCAGAGATTTGTACACTATGACATATGTTCAGAATAATAAAGATCCAATCAGAATAATTAGAGATAGTGTAAGTATGTAGGTCTTAATATAGAGTGAGTAGAGTGAGTACTTTGACAATATGTGCTCACCGATACTCCTTTATGTCATGTCGGTGTAAGTATTTCATATGATTAAATAAAATAACATTTAGTGTATATCTATCATTCTATATATTTTTATATTTTGAAGACGAAAAAAACTTTTTGTTTCAGTGGAGGAGTTTGGGAATGTTACTGTTCCACTGTGCATCCAATTTCTTACAACTGTGCAGGGGTGTAGAATTATATCGTCTTATTACAGTTGAATTCGGTTAAACTGAAATAGCCGAAACCTTATCGGTATATGCACTGAGGAAGGAAGTGCCCATAATCAGTTATCCATATAGGACCTTTACACGGTTGCACTGAGGTTCCAATGCGGCACTTTCGAAATCTGAGTGTCAGCGTTCGTATCTAACATCACATATATGGGCCGAAAGAGTCTTTAAAGTATATGTCTGCCACTGCGTTTGGCGTTTATGGATATGATGACGAATGGACACAAACCGATAATGTTTATTCTTCTCACGGTGAGAAGCGTTCAAATGAACAACGCCAAGAAAATGATCTGCTTCAAGAATTAAGCCACGAAGCTTCAGAAGCTAAGCTTCAGCTTGCGGAACAAAAAGAATTAACTGAACGGTACAAAACAGAGGTAATTCATATTCCCCATTTTTTGATTGTGCTCTGAAATTCAAATATTTAGCTCGTTGTACGTACTTCTTATGCGCCTAAAATTTCTAAACGCAGCTAAAGAGATTACGCGATGAAATTTCGATCAAAGATAGTGCTTTTGAACGCGATCTTCAGCAATTAAAAGGTCAAAATGTGAAAGAACTTGCTGCTGAACGCCAACGTTGCGATGTAGAAATGAAAGCACAAGACTCTCAAGTTCTCCAATTGCAGAAAGACAATAATAGATTAGTATGGTCATTACAGGAGCTAAGTGATCGTATTGCTGCTTTTGAATCTTCCAATGAGTACGAATTATTTGGTGAACAGATGAAAGAGAGTGATGCGCTTATTGTTGCATTACGTGGGGAAAATGATCGTCTTCAAAAATCATTAGATACAATCGAAGAAGTTGTCCTATCTGAGATTAGTTCAACTGACTCAAATAAAGTTTCAGGGTGGACTGGGGATGATCTTGCAAAAAAAATCAGTAAATTCATCATCACTGCCAAAGATTCATCCTTCCAACTTGAAAATCGTCTAAGTTCGCTAGCATTAATAGTTCATGCTGATTTTCCACAAACTGACAACAAGATATTATATGAGAGTATTTCTTCAATCGATTCAATCGAAAATTCTATTTTAAGTATAGTCCAACGTGCTTCACACCTTGAATCAATTTTCAGAGAGCTTTCTATGAACATTCTTCAGACTGTACCATCTGGAGCAGATTTTGAATTGATTGCATCTAAGATTAATTATCAAGTGAACGAGCTTAAGGGAAGGTGCAATGATTTAGAAAAAGAAATGATATTGATTCAAGAAATGCATCGCTCCGAACTGCAAGATGCTAAAGATAGGGTTGCTGATGAAATTAAAATTCAAATGGATGGTAAACTAATTGAAATAGAATCAAAATATGATATGGCAGTGGTTCGAGCAAGGGAATCTGAGAAAGCGCTCAAAAGTGCAACTGCAGAGGTATATTATACATTCAATTTTCATTACACAAATCTAGAATGTGACATTATATATTTTTCAGGTTGAACGTCTTGGCCTTCATATCCATGAAAAAGATAAAAGTGCAAAAAGAGATATAGATTTACTCAATGTTAAGCATGCCAAGGAAATTTCTTTACAGAATGAAGATCATTTTCGTCAGTTTTCATTGAATACTTCCAAAATTGAAGTACTTGAGCAAGAAAATAGAGATATGAAAATGCGGTGCAAAGAGTTGGAAGATAGTCTGCAAACATGTAAATCCTGTAAACATTGCTTGGTTTATTCTGGGAAGATTGATGAATACAATGGGATTATTGATGCTCTGAATAAGAAAATTTCCCATTATGGTGTATTCTACAGCAAATTAAAATCTCTGTGGACAGAAAATGAACCAATCATCACTGCAGAATTCTCTGATGAAGAACAGAGTTTACTTCAAAATGTACATCTAGCTAGTGAAATTGAGAAGGCTATTTATTCCATTGCTGGTGCATATGGTATTGATTGTCAATCATTAGGAATGGGCCCTGTTGACAAATTACGTTCGATTCAGGCAATTCAAAATGAAGTATCGAAACATGTTCATGATGTCAGGATATCTGTAGATAACCTCAGCTCACAGCTCATTGGTGACTCCTCAGAGATTGAAATGGATATATTTAGTGTAACTGAATATGCGCTTCGCATAATCCAGGAGCTGCAGGAGGATAAGATTGAAACAGACAAGCGAATAATTGCTATGGAAGAACAGTTTATCACGGAGCGGCAATCAGCAGCCGAAATGCATAAGTTGGCATTGGCTCAATTGTCGGAGTTATCCGATACCATCCTGGAGCTCAAAGAACAAGCTTCTGCAGCGCAAGATGCTCTGGAACAGGAGATCCAGCAGGTATTTTGAATACATTACATAAATATGAATTAGTATGGTAATTTATTAATAGGAGAAATTCGCTGTGTGCAGTTTTGTGGTTCAGAGTAATATATGTTATTTTGTAAATATTCTCTTGAAAGACTACTCTTTCTGCTCCTTTTTAGTATAAATGCTATGCAATGGCAGGGTACATGACATGGTTTGTGCAAGGAATTTTTCTACTTAATTTGAATTTAACAGAAATTTTTTATGTTCATGATCATCTCATGCGTACAGACAGAGTGGCTCCGTGAAGAATTACGCAAGAAAGGCGATGCTGCTGAGCATACATATGCTGCACTTTGCCAAAAATATGCCGATGAGCTCCATCATTTAAACCGCGAACTGAATTCAAAGAATGATGAAGTAGTTAAACTTCAGATGGATAACGATGATCTATTAATGTCCATTAAAAATTTTGAACGTATTGCAACCCTTGATGTACATTGTAAAGAGTGTGATTACCGCAAAAAAAGATCAGATGAAAATGCAACTATGATCAGCGAATTGCAAAAACAAGTGAATCATCAACAAACTATTATTGATGATGTTACTGCAGTTTTACACAGTGTCAAAGATGTAAGGTTGCAGAATCCATCAGAAAATCTTGCAATTCAGGTTGAAAGACTTGTTAATGATATTAATGCGTTAGGAGAATGGCGAAAGAAGCTTCACAAAATATTTGAGCAACTTGAAATCAATTGCAGCAGTTCACCCTCTCAAAATTCAGATTTAGACTTGCTGAACCTGATAAGTGTATGGGGTTCAGATTTGACATTGCGCTTGAACGAGATGGAATTTTCTGTGAATAACTTGAAGGTCTATCTTTTTGATAACTCGTTTGAGTTGTCTGATGTGGATAGTGTGCTTACAGCTGTACTAAATAAAGTTCGGGCGATGGAGAATGAAAAATTAGAGCTATTAAGACAGCTAGACGAAGCGCAGCATAATCATGATCACTTTTTCCCATCTAATTCATTAAATGAATATGATCAAAGCAACGTGGTGAGAATTTATATATGGGATAATATATTCTTCATTATTAATGATTTCAACTGTTTAGCATATATGATGTGTTCGCAGTATTATTTTCAAATACTTTGCCGCAGAATATTTTCCTGAGTTTTTATTGCTATCATTTCTGTTTCTGCCTTGTCATTTTTCTGTAGGCTTCTATTGAAATATTCAATGCAGCAGCTGAGAATTCGGGGACTGGATCGAGTAATGCCTCTGCTCAAGACTATTTCGATAAAAGTGTACCAGCCAACACTGGGGTAGGATTCTTGGCTTAACATTATTTATCCCTTAAATTTGAATCATTTCTTTTATTGCAGTTCGTTTTTATGTATGCCATTGATTGCTATTTGAAATGTATGTTTTTCCTACCTGGTGTTAGGTACTGATAAACCAAGAAACTAGCTATCCTTCTGGACATGGAAATGAGAACGGAAAAATTGATGAGACAGTGTTGACGGTAATTTTCTCTTTGTATATGCTTTTTCTTACATTATATTCATTGATATTTCATAGATGATTCATACTGAGTACATTTATTTCTTTTAACTTTTTTTGGTATTGATATTCAAGCTCGAACAGGTGGAAATTCAAGAATTGCATACTTATTATGAAGTTGAAATTGAGAACATGATCACAGAAAAATTGCACCTTGCACATGAGCTGAAAAATCTGGAAAACCAGATAAATGAGTTACAGGCAGAAAAGGACGAAGTTGGAAAGAACATGGATACGCTTACCCAAATGTTTAATACGTTACATGCAGACCTTCGTACGCTGAAGAATGCAATTTTGCAAACTGACCCTGTTAATACAGAGGATAATTCGAATCGAGAAGATGAGCTTGAAATTAGTCATTGTCTTATTATGTTGGCTAACTTCAAAATTTCCATGGAAAAAGCTAATCTGGATTTATATGATGCTCGAGCTGCGATAGAAACCATTTCAGCACAGCAGCAGAAATCAACATCCAACAATTCTGAAATGTAAGCACTTAACATCACCAGATGAAGATAATTATTTGCGAATTTGAGAAGTTATATTCATATTTTCTTGTCCGAATGTTTTAAGCTTTATATATTTAGGGGGTGATATGTTTGTTTATAATTGAATATGGACACTATGTACAAATTTTTATTAAGATTATTCATTTTTATGTAGGATCAATTCTCTCCAACTTGAGGCTTCCAACTTGCACAGTGAAAACTTGAAACTAAATGAACAGTTGTATGACATGACTATGGAGAATAGATGTTTAAAAAAAGAGCTTGAAATGAAATGTGTAGCTGAGAATAGCATTCTTAAGGGACAGCATGAATTGCTCATTAATATTGGTAAGCTTCAAACTAAGTATGAGTTCCTTCAACAACACTGCGATAAGCTTCAGCAAGCAAATCAGGTATTAATGCATACCGTATTACTGGCTTTGTTTTTAGTATTTTCTGCTAATGACACAATATTTATCATATTTTTTGTTGTCGCCATTTACTTCTTGTTTTTACATGAAGGGCGCAATTGATGATCAAGAGACTATCCAACTTCGTGAAGATATCTTACAATTGACTCAAAAGCAAGCTAAGAGTCAACGAATGTCCAAAGTTCTTCATCAGTGGCAACAATTGTACATGCATGAAAATGAGCGTCGGATGCGTGATGAGTTTGAGCGGACTTTAAAAACTGCAACCCAATCAACGTCAAGGAATTTTTCTGGTCTATCAGAACCACACAAAGTTATACTTTCCAGAGCAATTGCAACCTTGCCCCATGCTCAAAAACTAGCAACATCACCACCATTTCCTGAGCTTCCAGTGTTTTCTGTTGATTATGCTCTTAAGAGACTTACTGCGTGCCAAGATGAGCTTGCGAGAGTGGATGAACACAGAAAAGAAATGGTAATACCGACTATTAACTCTGGGCTTGAGGAAAAGCCATCAGCAGAAAATCAAAATATCAATCCACAATCTTGCAATGGAGTTACAAATTGTACAATCGCTCCTGCATGTGACTGTGAAAATGTGGGCATAATGAAAACAGATCTTGAAAGTACGATTCGACGCCTGCAGGATAAATTAGATAGAGCCCTAAATGATCTTGAATTTGCTCGCGATACAGTGGGAGGTTTACAAAATGAGCGCCATGAACTTCAAAATGAGTATGAAGTAATTGCATGTGAACTCGAACGCATTTCGAAGGAGAATGATGATTTGAAATCTGTCAAAATGAATTTATCCGATATAAGACTGGTTCAAAAAGAATCTTTCAGCCAAAATGAAAATGTTGTACAAGGATATGAATTGAAGAAGACTGCACATAATATTTGGCAGTTTATGTTCTTGAAGAGTGTTTCATGCGGAGTAGTCTTTTGCTTATTGGCCATTGTGTATGATTCTTCTGTCACCAGAGTTGGTTGCTCTTGATTGGCATTTGCTTAGTTGAATTATCGACGTATTGTGTACCAATGGCAGTTAAGAGTTTTGGCATTTGTGCCTTCTCTTGTCTCTTTAGCAGAGTTGGCATTAAGCAGTGAATCGCATGTTCAATGCTCAGACTTACATTTTTATTGCTTCTTTCTTATGTTTGCTAATGTATTTGATTGTATTAAAACTAATTAAAGCCTAATTTTAATCTACAATAAAGTGGTTACTTTGCAAAGAATTCACTTAACAAATTTATATGTAGGCCATATTGTGTCCAGGTAATACTAGATTTTCGGATATCACAAATTAATTCGTGGTTCCAACAAATTCGGTTCATCTGAATACTATTCTCTTAGACAAAGTACGATAGTTGGATGAACATCAATGAGGTCCTGGGAGTGCCAGCATCCGATTGTGTTCACGGAACGTACTAATAGTATGGTAAGACTTAAGCATCAATCGCTGTTATCTGATAAAAAAAGCCTTCAAGACAAATGTTCAGCATTTGCTTTACCAACTAATTTTCATGCTGAATTGCACAGTGCACTATAGGCAGATTTGCAAAAAGGCTCTATCGAAATAAAATTTTCTCCTAGTAAGAGAAAATACAATTCACAAAAAGGCTATTTTAAAAAATATTGACAGTTTTTTACATTTTTTATTGGACGGAGGATTGACCTTTTGTGCAGCCATCATTCGCAACTAATCAGTACCATAATTCTAGTATCATTCTTTTTCTTTAAGTGATTTGGAAATGAAGCTAGAACCACCAAATTCAATGTTCGGTTTATACTCAGCCTTACTTTTTCATGGAACCAGATATGAAAAATAAAGCAATTTAGTAACTTTTGAACTTGTGTATGCGATGTGATTGCAGCCTGAAAATCTCCCATTAGGTTCCAAGAATTAAGTGTGGTACATTAATTTACTTTGCTCATATATTTCATATATTGATGACATGCCAAAGTTTTAAAAATTAATTTGATGGCAGTACTTGTAAACTGTAAAGTTTCTAATGTGAACTTTAAACCTTTAAGCTGAATAGAGGTGCAGCTGTGTTGACTAAGTTAAAAAGTTGCTATTTATCGATTTTTCTAATGTATCCCAGATTCTACCTCAAAATGCGAATAAAATGTAGAACACTTATCATTTTCTTGGGACAACAGAATATAATTTTAATGGAAATGGAATCTAATGGGACCACTATAATACCAAGTTCAATCTATCACATGGCCAATATTATTCATCAGTGAATGAGAAATGGCTAATTTAAAAAGTTTAAATATCGAATAGAATAACTTAATAATATATCCATGGATTATACTTTAGGAAAATTAAATGATAAAATGAACATGAAAATATTTCATGGTAGCTCCAGCCTAAAAGAAAAAGTAATTTTCTTATTTCATATGCAGAAGTCAGTTTCATGCCATGCAAAAAAGCAGCAGCTGGAAGGATGACTATTCTAGTCAATTACTAGTATAAGCTTAGAATAATTAGTCCTGATGCATTAATAAAATCACTAATGGAAAAAGAGATTAACAGGAAAATCACTCCATGCTAAAAATTGAAATCATTCAATTTTTACAAGTATAAAGTTATTAGCGCCAGCCTACCATTCATGAATCAAATAATTTGGAGCAGTTCATGTCATTAAAAACAAGTAGCATACCAATTTATTTTGCAGTACTAAATAATAATTGAACATATAATATAGCCATGCATGCAAAAATGAATCAAATTTTTAAACTATTTGCAGAATTGTATATTCTATAGACTTCCTGGAACTTAGTCTAATATGACCTGGAATCGGTATTTATAACGGTATGAATATTTACCTTCCATTTCCGATAGTGAATACGACTTTAATCTATGTACTATTTCATTCCCATGAACTTAACTCTGTCTTTTTTTAACTGCTCATTTTTCCACTGAGCTGGGGTCATTAGTAGCCTCTCCATCATATTCTAACAAAAGATAGAATATTTGAAAATAAAACAGCATTATATTTCAGGACAATATGTAAAAGTCACCTTTGGAGTTGATGGATATTTCTCTCCTTTTGGGGGAGGAGAGTAAGGACTCCATGTAGTTGCTTTATTTCCATTTCCTCTTATATGCCACCCTCTTTTGTCGGTCTTACGCTGCCTATCCAATTGAACCAGCACATCTTCTCCAAATCCTTCAAGATTTGTTTGCATATTAAATGGTTACATTTAAATATTGCTCTTATAAGTTCATAGCATAAATTAAGAAAAACTTGTGAATTTATAACGAGCACAGTACGAGACTTGTAAATGTGCATGATAATGGATAGTTTAACAAATATCAGATATTGAATAGTACAAAGCATCATTCATATAAAATATGTACATAATACTTTATGTATTTATCGACCTGTAGCATTTTTTAGAAACTGCACAGCACTCCTGCTTGCAGTTGATCCAGCAATTAATGCCTTTTGTTGTGCTTTTCCCCATATACCAACAATTTTACTTCTCACTTTATATTGCTGGTCCAACTCATCCGCTTCTTTACTAATTCGCTTCAAAACTTCAGTATATTTATCTGTAAGTTTGAATCGCCTATGGGATAAAATCGAATATACCTTATAATACCAGCTATCAAATACTAAAAAACTTGAATCATTCACTTTTTACTTGTCATATTCTTCCCATATTGTCCAATATTTGTAGGACAGTTTTCCGGTCCGATATAGAAAAAGCGTCTGCTCATAGAAGTCTTTCACATCTTTGTAAACAAGAGCAATCTGCACTGAAAACAGATAGTGATGCTAAAAGAATCAATTCCATTGGAATGGATAAAGAGAGCAATGTCACAAAAGTGTAAAGCAATGTGCAGCAATTCAAAAATATAATCAGGGAGCCGGAAAAAAATGAAGAACGATTTTGTATTGACATTCTTTTGCAAAACTACCAAACCTATCGCTACAAATCTTTTGATTCAAAGAACTTCGTACAGTTCAAATATTTTGTATTAAATTTTGTGCCAGCATCAATGAAAATAAATCATTAGAATTTGGCAATTCAATCACCTGTATGCCTATATTTTTAAGCAAAGTTCCAACAGGTCCATCAGTAGTGCTAAAAAAGGATGATGCTGCAGCACCTGTAACTGCTCCAACTAACCACAAATTCACAAATATAGACCAACCCAATACCATACCACCAATTCCACCAGCTACACCTGCTCCAATCTGAGATATTTACAAAATGAAATTTATCTAGGAAAAAATGAGAACATGATGGAACAATGTTGTATATTCAACTTATAGCCTAACAATAAATTTGGAGCTGAGAGAAAGCATAGAAATATATGTAAGCTCCATCCAAGAAAATTCTTCAGTAGCGTATGTCATACAGGTTGAAAGTTAAATCAATAAAAGCATTTCGTACCGTCGTAGCTCTGCGATCAATCACGAATTTCTGAGGGTGCCGTCTAGAAGACTGTATCTCAGCGCTTGTTCCCTTCATGAAATCATGTTCAGAATTACAGGTTTTAGTAATGAAACGATCGAAACAGCTATCACCTCTAATTTTCGCTTAATTAGCTTTAAATCATTTTCTGTTTTCGTAAGACGGACCAACAATTCTTGTAACAAATCTGTGATATCATCCTGATTCATTCCTTTTCCTATCACAATTGGCTTTGACTTCTTTGGATTTTTTCCACTATATGACAAACTTGGAGCCTGAGGTATATAAAAAATCAGGAGCAAGAACATACGGTAACCCTTGAAAGAAAACTTTCCTTTGCCATCTGATCATTTTCATCTGCAGAATAAGATACATTAATGGTATTATCGCCTTCTTTTGATGCCACCTTTACTTCTTCGTGGCTATAACGAGTATAGATGCATATTCTTTTTGCAACGGTTTTTCGTTGAACATGCTTTGGAGGAAACGCCCATATCAAGCTTATATTTAGCAGGAATGTAAAGAAATCGATGATTCGCTGTTTTACTTGCATGATTTCGCACCAACAAACATTTAGGCGTGGATTACTTTATGTTAAGGGCAAGTCCTTTGGAGATTTGTAGATAATTACAAATCCTAGTACTCACAAAGTCGTTCAGGTGCCATAAATTAGTTTCCCAACGCGGCTCTAAAATATTTTGAAAAAACCGACTTTATCTGATTATCCAGCTCTGGGAACTTCCCTAATGATCCAACCAGTGGCTCTACTATTGACCAGGGCCACCAGCATCAACCAAATAGTGATGACTGAAATTCATCAGCAGAATAGTTTTATGATGCAAAAGAATAATTTCTACTCCTTTTATTAGGCACTCAGCCAATTAAAATTGGTGGTACCGATCATCAACAGAATCACCAGAAGAAAAATTAGGAAATAGCCCGGTTCCGATGCAAGTACATTAAAATGCCACCTGATTTGGAGCCAAATTTGACCAAAACCTAAAAGTGTTATGTACAATTAGTAAGATGCAAAAGGGAACTAGCGACAAGCAACAAGATTTTTTGCTCTTATATTTTGTCTACTTTTTTGTTGTCTAACATTGCTACTTAAAGCAAGTCATTACAACAAAGCAAATGTATCTACTGTGAGATGTTAAAAAGAATCTGCTATTGCAATAAGCAGGTTTGAGGAAATAATTAAAAAAGCAAGAAATGGCTTAACTCACAATGTCAAAGATGCTGAACTTTTTGAAGTAAATGCACGCCAGGCTTGCAAAGAAAATATTGATTTATGTAATCTTTTTATTTGATATTCATTTCTTACAATTTTAATACAAATTCTTTGAACAGGAAATCTTTTTATCATTGCATCCAAAAATTGTATCATTTTTATTTGGAATTTGGTGGTATTCATTGCATCTAATGACATGATACCTTTCTTAATAATTCCTTATATGTATTTAATCTTTGACCTGCTTCCATGAAGTTTAAGTAGTCAGGTATAGTGTATTTTATTTAATTCTATTTAGGTTAAAGCCCTATTTAAATATGGCTATTTTTTGTGACTGTTAGCTTAAGGGAAGTCTGACACTAAAATTTAGTTTATGTTCAGCTTTCTTTGACATAATATTCACTGTATGAATTGTTCAAAAGTTTGATTTACTTTATTCATTCAAACATTATTTGTTGTTAAATTACTAACTCTATACAAATATATGCATGCACATGCATATGTATGAACATTAAAAAATGTAGAGTGTATGAACATATTTGTTACAAATTCAGATTAGGAAATCACAAAGTGGAATTTGGTACTTTAAAATTTCTTCCAATACCAACCCAAATATATAGGTACGTGCATTACATTAATGTATTGTATTTGTTTTTATGGCAGTATATCAAAAATTTTAAAATATTTCATGTCTGATATTATTATGTGCAGACATTTATTTATGAAAAGGAAAAATAAACGTTGAAATTATTATCATAGTACATTTTTATATGATAAATGTGTCAAGACTAACAAATTGTATCAAGTGTAAACCAGAAAACCAGAACAATATAACAGAGATACTACACGTTCAATACTATTTGATTAACCTTAATTCATGTGTTGATGAGAGTAAATCTCATCAGCATTTTCAACCTAAGCTTGCACATACAAACCGAATTAGATTATATAATTACAAATCCCTGAAAGAATTGTAGATAAATAAAACAATACATGGCAAAAACATATTAGATCCTGACTAAATGGCAACACTAAGAATTCCACTGGTATTTATCATCATATTTGATTGTTGATGTTACAGAATAAAAGCAGCAGCCAAAAAAAATAGAATGTTAATATTGGAGATAAAAAATATAATAATGTTTCAACTTTGAGCAATGTTTATGAAACATATTTTGTTCCTGCACATTACAATAATAGCTAGTATACTGTACTAGTCTGTATCACCATTAATATGTTGCATATTCAGATAATAGCAAGTACATTGCAGAATTCAACTAAAAACTACTTTAAGTATCTTAGTTCAAAGATTAAAAATTTCAGTTTATTTGTAATTGTAATGCACAAATATAATGATGTTTTTAGTATATATTGAGGAAAACATTCTTTTTTGTTTCTTAAAGTCAATAGGTGGCAGCACACAAATGAAATCTTAATGTTATATAAAGTAAACTGTTTGTGCAAGGTAATTTTTTTCAATATCATTAAACTTGTATTTAAGTTCAGATCACATTTTAAACTTCTAGCCACTCACTTGGTAGTAAAAATATGCTATTATTACTTCCTAATTATTTTTTCCTGCATGGAAAAAATAATAAATCCAATCAACTCATTGTATATATATTTACAACTTGCTTTTCTTTCCTGCTAGACTGGTTTATGCTTCCTGTACGTTGCTTGTTTGCTAAGTTGCATTGTATTTCTGTGCTAGCAATAGGGCAATTAAGTATAAAATCCATATTTCCCCTAACCCGGGCATCAGCTTTGACATCCTGTAATATGCCATGCATCTTTCTAATTTGAAACTACTGGGGAATATTTTTACTTGACCAATTAGCAGTTTGTATGCTGCTAAGTTTCTTTATCTATTGCATTTTTTTCATGGATTGATACCCTTTCTGATTCAGACCAATTGCCTGATTGGTAACATCATTTGGCTTCTTTAAAAAATCAGTTACAAACTTTCTTTTTTGTGGATTTTTTACAAGCAAGAACAACAACTTCCAACAAAAGAACATAAGATTTACCACTTAACATTATTATGTTTAGACATGAAAGAATTGATTTCTTGGACCAACATATATTTTGATTTTGTGCTAACAATGATGTGCACAATGCAGGAGCCTTGCTAGCAAATTAAATATCAGATTTTAAGCAAAATGGTAGACAGCAGCACTTTAATTGTATTTCAACTAGTTCCATATAGGAACATAAAACTGCCCATAGAGCCAAATGCAATAAGGTATGATTCTGTCCTTTTTACATTTTTGGTGACCTTATACCATCTACATGCCTTAAAAAAGAATTTGCTTGTACAATTTGTATCATTGCTCTAAGTGGATTTAGTGGAAGTTCAAGTGGTTGTTAAATGTGACTGTATGCCTAAGTTTGATAATATTTGGGAGCATTGAGATTTAAACCCAAGACCTTAGTGCTACTTATCAATTTTTGTACTGTTGAACCTCCCACTAGTGAGAAAACTTTAGGGTTCCTAATATATTTGGACAGGGCAGATTTCCTTTCAATGATAATGCTAAATCATACAAGTAACCATCAAAGATGAAAACATCCTTATTTCTTCCAGGCAAGATAAACATTTCGTTTACTTTTTCATTGAATGAACTGAAAAAAGTAGAAGATTCAAGTTCTGAGTTTACATAATTGATGCAGAACTCAGTACAATGAACTAAGAATGATTCTAATAATACATTTTATCACTCTATGCTTGCTATAGAGAATATTTAATCAACTTGATTGAACACTTTGCACATTTTTACAGTCTTCAAAAAGGGACTGTTTATAAGGTAGGATTTTGACTTAAGTATCTTTGTCAATTTGTTAAATTCAACTTTTGATTCCTGAAATATTCCTTTTTTCAAATGTTTTTTATGGCTCAATAGAGTTCTTTCTGCTCATTGTGCAGAGTTGACTCTATTTATGTATACCCCAACCTGTGCAATAAGTGCTTACATTATTCTGCAGTTATAAATTTACCTAAGATATTCTTGAACATTTTTAACTACCAATAAAGTTTACAAGATGTTTTTGATAAGATTCAAAATTTTGTTGGACAGAATACAGAGCATTGATCCACAATAGCATGACTTTATGCTAGTAAATTTCACTAGCAATAAAATGTATTAAATTTGGAAATAAAATTCAATACTTGTTTACAATATGACACGCATAAATATCGGCTTAAATTCTACTAAAGATAACAAATATTTTATCATACAGATTGAAAACTTATTACTTTTACTGCTACTTTTATAGAAAATATGAACATTTTTGTTGAAGATTCTTTTACATTTTTAGTTAATTTGTAAAGACTACCTTGAACAGTATTGCTACCAAAAGTTGGCAACACAGATTCTTCTTCACACTTTTTTAAAGTTGCAATCTATAGCTTAAATATCTAGTTTTAGTGCAACAGAGATTCAATGCTCCTTCTGCTGCAAGGTCTCTGTCTGTGAAAAGTATACTGGGAAGCTTACGTATCACCATAGCCCTATTACTGATAAAAAGTCACAAAAAACGTTTATATTTTCAGCATTTTATATTGCCTGAGCAAAAAAGCATATTACAACATTTATCTCTGTCCACTTCAACAATGGCAGCCAATGTCACATCATTGCTATTGGTTCTGAAAAATTATCATATATTAAAATATTCCAAAAAGTACTATTTAATCTAAAGATTATATCCACATTAAGGTGCTACAGTACTGAAATAAGTATTGATTATTTATTGCTTAAGTTATAGGTTGTGTGCTTGAATAATGCCAGCCAAAAATGTGTGCAAATAAAGATTTTTCTTTATCAAATAAAACTGAACAAGTCATAGGTATACATACCTTGTCATTTTTTAATCGAATAATTATACTGCTAACCATACAATTATGAACTATTTTTGTCTTCCTATTAAAAAAATTATAGAGTTCTAACCTGTTGGATTGTATCCCTGTATCTCATTGCCATACCAGCCTGATAAGCCTTTACTCAAAATACCTGCATCAATATTCTAGAGACTGTTTTTACATTTGCTATGCACTTGAAAAAATTCTTCTATGCAGGCCTTGACAAATATGGATGCATCATTATCTCTATTGAATATTTGCTTATATGTAGTGCCAATGTGGTAGCCAGTATAACAATGCTGATATGCTAACTATTACATTTGTTTCTGGCTAAATAGCTGGTTTATTGATGTATTTCTGAAGAGCTGCCTTCTAAGTGTAACAGTTCAAGGAAAATTAGTTATTGCTGATGCAACTTTGCTACAAAAGCAATTTTGAAAGAAAACCTAAATGACAAACAAAATTTAACTTGTGTCTACATGATATGCTATCTCATAAAATGGAAATAAACTGTTGTAACTATAAAATGGAAGTTTTTTTCTTATTCTAAAAGAGCCATTTTGATTTTTAAATTTATGTCATACACAATAACACTTGTTTCAAAGTCATTTGATTGCAGTACTTCACCAAATCTGATTTAGCCCCAGGAATTCCAGTATAGTGCATTTAATCAAATATAATCTTTTTTTCAACCTGTAACTGTAAATCCTACATTCTGTGAGCATTTATTCATAAAATTAGCAAAGTGTTAGGACTACAACAATGCCTTAGATCCGCATGTTCCAGAATATTCTATACTTTATGTTCTTTTCCATATATTCTGATGACTCTTCACAAAAGCAGCCAATGGGATATTGTTCTATTCTTATTTTTGTGACTCTTCATGAAAACAGCCATTGAGGATTTTGTTCCATTCTTACTTTGATGACCTTTCATAGATTAACCAATGGGAAACTATTCTGATGACTCTTCACTAACCGGCCAATGGGAATTTGTTCTTATTCAAGATGACTCTCCACAAATTAGCAAATGGGAATGAGGCTAGTCATCAAGTTCAAGCTGGTCATCAATTATTCTTTTATATATTTCATCTTCCTGTTTTCTTGTCATTAGTGGAAACACACAAACATATACATATAAGTCAATAAACTTGTATTTCATTATTTCTCTTGTTCCTTCTATTGCGGTAATCCATCTTCCTCCTTCCAATCTTGTTACTTGACCCTTTTTCCTATCTTTTGCAAGTCTTGACACATTGTGTATGTGCCCAAATAATTGTGGTAGATTGAGACAATATGTGACAGCATTAATTCTATATGAAGTTGAAAATGGTCCAAACTGTTTTCAATCTAATTTTCTACAAGGTCTTTTTGTTGGTATATTTTGACTGTTTAAAAATGCTAGATCTCCAACATAAAATTCCACATGTCCGTGCTTTTGATCATCATAGTTCTTCATATGATCTGCCGTCCACTCCAGTTGTAATTTTGCTAATATATGATTGTCTTTTAACTGTACCACCCAATCTGTAACTGTAGGTGGTGTCTGTACAATAAGTTCTGTATCAAAATTAATTAACAGATCAAAACCATATGTAGCCATGAAAGAGGACAATCTAGTTGCATCATGATACATGGAATTGCACACCAATTCTGCAAGTGCAAAGTTCTTTATCCAGTTGAATTGATTTGGATCTGCATAGATTTGTAGATATTATCCAAGTGTTTGATTGGTTCTTTCAGTCTGACTGTCAGATTGTGGATGAAAAGTGCTGAGTAAGTTACAATGAATATTGAGATTCTCCAAGAGAGACTTCCAGAACTGTGAACTCAACTGAGGATCTTGATCCAAAATGGTATTGTTGGGTAATCTGTACAGTTGTACAATATTATTGATGAATAGGGTTGATAATCCAGCTGATGGTATTGCGTTGATACAGGGAGTAAAGTAGCCCATCTTCAAAAAACAATGGACTATGACTAATATTGAGTCAAAACCTTCAACAACGGGCAGATTGGTTATGAAATCTATTGAAATCGGTAACCAAGGTCATGGAGCAATAGGTAGTGGCTGAAATAGGCTTACTGGTTTCATTCCAATTGATTTTGTGTGGGAACAAATGTCACAACTTTGAATGTAATTGTTAACATCCTTGCGTACTGAGGGCCACCAATAAGAATGGTTGACAACTGTGAATGTTTTCTGACTCCTAGGATGGCCCACTAATAACTAATCATGACATTTAAATAAGACTGCTGGAACTAATTTACTTGGTATAATTATTTTTCCCTGAAAATACAAAATGTTATCAGTACAAGTAAGAGTACCTTGTTTTTGGAGGTCCAAAATCTGTTTGTTGCTCAATTGTTTGTCAATTATCTCCTGTAGCAAGTTAACTTCTGGTACTTTTGTGGCTGCCATTAGAAAGTTGTCCTTTTTTAGCAGTGCCCTATTCTGAATCTGCATACATTCTTCATCTTCATGTAAATCATAATTGATGTACTGGCTTAATGCATTCAGCTTTCTGTAGTCTTTTCCAGCTTGGTAAATGATTTTATATTCAAAATTGCACAGAAAGGTCAACCAGCGTGCCTGTTGCCAGTTCAGTTTTTGAGTACTTGTGTAATAGAAAAGGTTCCGGTGGCTGCTATAAACTTAAATGGGTTCTGTATTACTTAACAACAGTGAATGCCACTGTTAAAAATAGACAATAATTGCCAATAGTTTTTTGTCATGTATTTTTGTAATTGATTTTGGCAGATGTTAGTTTTCTGGAATAAAATGCTACAGGGCACCACATGCCATCATGTTCTTGCAATAGAATACTGCAAAGTGCAAAATTGGATGTATCCATCTCCTGTATGAAGGGTTTAGATGTGTTGGCATGTGTTAAAATATTACCATTTACAAAAGCATTACTTAATTTGTCTATGAAGAATTGACATTCTGTGGACCAATGAAACACTTTATCATTCCAGACTAATTTTAACATAGGTTGGATTGTTTTAGTGTAGTTAGATATAAACATACAGCAGAAGTTGGTGAATCCCAAAAAGGATTGTAATTCTTTTACCTTAGTTGGGGTTGGCCAAATTGATATACTGGCAGTCTGATTCAGGTCCATCTCAATGCCCATGATTGAAATGATGTAACCCAGGAACTCAAATTGATTCTTGGAAAATTCACATTTTTCCAGCATTGCACATAGTGCATTATTGCGTAGGCATCCAAGTATAGCTCAAATGTGCAATTGATGATTTTCTACTGTCTTCGAATATATTAAAATATTATTAAGGCATACGATGCAGTAGACATCCAACAGATTATAGAATATATCATTCATCAGACCTTGAAATATTGCTGGGGCATTTGTAAGTTCAAAAGAAATAATGGCATACTCAAAGTGACCAAATCTGCATCCAAAAGCAGTCTTCTGCTCATCACCTTCTCTTACTTTGTACAAAATTATACGCTCTGCAAAGGTCAATCTTTGAAAATACCCGGGCTTTAGTGAAACAGGAAAGTAATTTATAAATTAATGGCAATAGGTATCTGTTCTTAACTGTAACTGCATTTAGTCCATGGCAGTCAGTGACGGGTTTTAGATCCCCTGATTTTTTTTGACAAAAATATGGGTGCTCCAGCAGGGGATTTAGAAGGGTGAATGTACCCTCTTTTCAAATTATCACTGGTATGATCCTTCAATACATCAAGTTCAGGAATGGATAACGTGTATATGAGTCCCCATGGAACTGTCTTCCTTGGTAAAATATCAATGGAAATGTCATATTTAAGATGTTTAGGCAGTATTTCACTCTCAATTTTAGAGAATAATGTAGCAAAATCTCTATAATGCTTGGGTAATTCCACTTTTATATCCTCAATTTTGTTTTGAAATTCAAAATCTTCAGCAGGGTTATCATTATTCAGCATGCTGCAAGTTAATGCAACCAAATACTTGACTGGGAGTGTTGTTTCATTGTAGGATTCATTATCTGATTCATCTTCATTTTCATGGGCTATTTTTTTTCCAATCAATTCACATAATGAGATTTTTTCAAATCTTCTTTTTTTAATTTTAACTAGCTTTTTGCAATTGATTTTTGGATTGAAATTTTATGACCAATCCAACCCCAATACAATATCACTATGACTGTGCTTCAGTATATGAAACTTAAACTGAAATGAATATTTATGATACATGAATGTTAAGAAGGTATAATGCGCAGTATTACCCATTTTTAGCATTCTTCCATTGATGACCTGTAGCTGTAAAGGCATTGTTAATGGATACATAGTTGCTCCCATTGAAGTGAAGAATGTCTTCCCCACCACACTAAGGTCTGAGCCCAAATCTACAAGAGCACTAACCTGAAGACTGTTTGACATGTTCAGATCAAATGAAAATTTTTTTGCATCCCTTCTGTCCAAATTTGTATTTCAATTGATAGCACAATACAATTTGAGATACAACTGGTGTTCTAATGTCTGGCTTAAGGTAACACTGGCAAATGTCCTTGAACCAAATGAATCTTTCTTGGAGGACTTAACAAAGTCCATCTGCTCCTCCTTTAGCAGCAGGCCTTTGAGTTTTTTGGCACTCAAGGGCAGGAAGTAACTAAATGATCATCACCCCCACAGTAATGACACAGGTTATTAGTATGCTCTTTGTATTTTTTAGCTTTTGAGAGTGGGTGTTAGGAATTAACCGGTTAACAGTTAATCCTATAACTATGTTAGTTGCATCATTGTTTCTGTTCTCAGTTTAAGAATTCTGACTGCTGACATCATGTTCTCACTTTAGCCAATGGAATAGTACCACAGCATAATTACTACTGGTCCATCATATGATTAAATGACTGTCTGTATTATGTTGCTAGAATTCACTATTAGCAATGCAGTAATATATACTGTATGATTTATGTTTAAATGTCTGCTTGTATTACAGTGGGCCACAGCTGTGTGCGCTTCCTTCACTACTAGAACTACTTTGGTCACCATTCACCTTTTCCTTTTCTTTCTTTGACTTTTTCCACTTGAGCAGTGATTGTTTTTATGCACTTGTCTTTGGTGTAAACCAACTTATTCCTATTACAATTGCATTGGCATTTTGAGGTAGAATGTTAGACAATCAAAATACTTAATCTCTGGAACTACTAGTCCTATACCAATCATGGTTGCATTCAAAATACCAATTATCCAGGCAAACTGCTAAATTATGACATTCTTTTATGCTATTTGGTTGTTCAACTTTACATGTTTTGCCCTTCAGTGTATCATTTAGTGTTTGGTAGAAAAAGGCTAAATTGAATGCTTTCAGCTCTCTTGGTCTCTAGTGCTAGTCTCTTAAACTCAGAAACTAGGATGGTTGCAGGCCAATATCCTTGATAAATTTTTAAAATTGCACACTCTACTTCCTGTTCTCAATCCATGTTTCCAAAAGCTAATAGGAATAATTCAGCAAATTCATCCGCATTTTGCATTACTCTATGATCAGATTCCAACTAAGGAAAGACCCAAATGAAGGCAGGTCCACAAGGAAATGAAACAGTATACGCAAGCTTTGCCATATCATCTGGGAATTGAGATGACTGTGCATTAAAGACATTTCTAAGCTGGAGTAACAACTACTTTGCTTTTTTTTATTACCACTGAATATCTCTGGATCTGCTAGGCATGGTTCTCTAAACAACCCCACAGTTCCTTACAATTGTCAGACTTCTAACTGTGCAATTTTTTGGTTCTGTTCCTCTACCAGATGTTCCGAATACAATATCTTGTTGCTTTGACAAGCTACAGTGCTTCATAGCTCCATTATCTCTCCTTGAAATGTGCTTAGTTGCACTAGTAATGCATCTTGAATCATTGAACTAAATTTAACTCAAACTTCACAAAAACTCTTTGAAAACTGTTAGAAGCTAATAGACAGATAATGACAACCTAAAAGAAGAGAAATACTTGATGCATGTAGACTATATTGGTTTCTCACAACATTTCAAAGATTAGTCTTTGAAATGTCAAATATATAATTACTCATCAAAATACTAGTAATTTTCACTTACTCAAAATTTACATACTTACTCAAAATTGGGCAATGAGTTTGGGTTCCTAACAGTTTACTAGACCATAGAGGGTAAAGATCATGCTTCAATTGATATTCTGTGCCAGTTGATTAATGAAAATCAAACCAGTTATCTCTACTGATCATTAATATTTGCATTTGTTTTTCTATCTGTACATATTGCTTTAAGTTGGAAATATTTACAAGCTTCACTTTCCTCTTCTTTCAAGACTTACAAGAGTTCTTCTGAGCAACTGCACAAGCAGCTGGAGCCCTGTTTTTCTGTCAGACTTCATATTTCTATTTGTTTATGAACATTCTTCTATACTTTTCCTCTGTCTGCTTGCATGCTTGCCTTTTTTTCTTTTCATTTTACATACACACTGACAAACTGTCAAATCACATCCATTATTATCTTCAATGTGTTCTTTTAGTTATTAACTGCCAGTTGAAAATAGTATTAATATCAATATAAATGGCAGTTTCAATCCTTCTCTGATTTTTACTTCCAAAAATTTATTTCTAAAAAATATAAGAGTTTGTCATGACAGTTCCTTTCCAATACAGTGGAACAAAGTCTGCAAGTTCATGCAGGCATACTGGCATGAAGAAAAAAATTACAAAATGTTTTTTCCATATGTCAAACCAGGTTACTAGTAAAAAATTAAGCACAATATGAAATATGGATAATTTTGTAGAGGGATTGGTGTGCATGGAGTTTAAGCAGCTTTTCAATAAGTAAATATTTTCACTTCTTAACAATAGTTACTACTTTTAAAGATTGCATAGAAAAGGAATAGAATAATTTTGATCTTATTATGTTAGTTGCAACTTCAAGTTGAAAATCAAACCATCATTGTGCAAAGTCCTTGTTGCAGAGTAAAACCTTACAGCATCAATGAAGTCCTTCACTGTTGCAAATAAGAAAATATGCAAGCTAAACTTGAGTCATTTGATCTTTAATATCTTGCAGAATAAATTACTTTCATTCAAATTAAGATAAAATATAATGTTCATCAGCAAGTTTCAAAGCTCTGGCATATATTAAGATTTAGTCAACCAGATGAACTGTAGAATATCAATCCTATTACATATGGTATTGTTAGGACTTTTTATTCCTAATATTTACATACCCGTTTTTGATCCTTTTTGGATCCAAACTCAGTCTGCAATTGTTTTGATTGAGGGGAAATTGCCAAAATCAGAATGTAGGAATCTATGGATGGTTGAAGTGCTCTGTATGAACAAATTCATACATCAGTTTAGACTTGCAACACAGTAATAATTGCAATTTCTTTCACCTTTTTCCATTTGCAATTTGATGATGTCCACCCACATGGTTGTTGATGTTTCTGAGGAGAACCGTGTCCTCAATTTGTCAAACATGGAAATTCAATTTGCTCTTTCTTTCTGCAAGAAGCTTTTAAATTTGTCTCGTCTTGCAAATCAACAGCTGTGTACAGAAGTTGACTTTCTAAATTGGCAAGTTAAAGTCTTGCTTTGCCAGAACAAGATCTTACGCTTTGAGAATAGTTTGTTGATGGCAGAGCAGAACATGCAAGGTACTGCTTACTTTTATCACTTTTTCCAATTAAATAAAGTAGGAGTTTATGTATAGTAAGAATAAAATTTTGTAAACATACGTACATGAATATTATGGTAAGTGCGGATATGTGTCTCAACAAAAATGATAGAATTTTTAATCTTTAAAGCTGAAATATATGCCTTAAACTTATATTTTTGGCCAGTAAACATGTTGAACTTTGTGTTTCAACGTAAAAAGTGCTTAAGGTATTTTTTTGATTTTGCAGTCAGACACATGAAGGCTTTGACCCAGAGATATGAAGAACTTAAAGTTAGCTCAGATTCAATGCATAAACACTTCATGAAGGATATAGATTTCCAGAAAAGTAATTTCACTGCGGAGACTGATATATTAAAGGTTATCGTTTATTTAAATCTATATGCTGCACGTAGTGCGTAGTGGTCAAATTTGTTTTAATCACTAATGCAACTTAAATTGAATCGTTGACTGTGTAGGCACATGAAATTTTTCGGATGTAACAGCTATGCTTCATAAGATATTTTGCAGTAAATTTTTGTTTTTGAGTAATATTTGCTTTATCTTGGTTCAACGATGAGTCTTAGGTTGTTATATGTAATGAATTAATTTAGCGGTCTATCCGATTTGTCATATCTAATGCATACTGTTGCATGAAGAATAAGTGCAAATCTTGATTTCTCAAGGAAAATTTAATGTAATTTACTCTTACAATACTAAGTGTATTGAAGATCATTAGTGGAGATTATGAGCTACAGTAATTGATTCATCCCGCCAGTAGTCTTCATAGATTTAAGTTTTTAAAGCAGTAAACTATCAATAAAATAATTTGTAATTCCATTCGAATATATACTTATTTATGTTTTCTTAGGAAACTTCAGCAAGAGCGGTAGCATTAGCGGAAGTAAATAAATCTACAATGAGGCACAAGTATTAACAAACAATAATTTCAAATTGTTTCACTGAGCATTTTGTACAAAAAAGACTTAATAATATTATTGTGCTAGTTTTGTATAGATTATTGTAAACTCATAAAAGTGTGCATTGATGACTTCTGTGTTCAGTTGTACATTACTCTATATTAATGCCGACAAGTATAGCTTACCGTTGCTATGCATCAAAGATTATTATTAACAGCAAGGAATATTTTACAATCATACCCAATTTGCACTAAAAAAGTGTACTTGAATTTTGATCTCTTTTTTTCCCTCTTTTCTTTTTACTATCTTAGTATTTTATATAGTTTGTACACCCTATCAAACGATAAGATTCTTATAGGATAAATTGAACTTTAAAGCACATTGAGGAAACCGAAGAAAATTATTTATTTTTGAAAACTCAATATTAAACTGACAGTTTTGAGAAGGTTAGTCTAAAGCAATACTCTACAAACAATAATTATAGTGGTAAATATAAAAATTCAAATAGCCAGTATCAATACAAAGCAACATATGCTTATAGAATGAATATCTACCGTGTTCCTTCAAATATGATGGCAAGTCGAAAATAAACTTATTTTTGTCATTTTTTATTGTAGCAATAAATTTTTTACTGTTCCCTTTGAAGGTCAAGTTAGCAAAAGCCCAATTGACTGCGACGGAAGCAGAAATAAAAGTAGCAGATTACTTAAATACTGAAAAGCCTGTGCTGAAGGTATTTATTTGTTACAGATTTTTATACATGAATAGCACTATTATCTGTGTTTAGAAACAAACTGATAAACGTTGAAAATGACAAATTTTTGAGACCAGCAGTGGAGTACATGGTTATTCCTCAAATCAAAAACAGGCTTATATACATGTAAAGCTCAACTCTATTCTGATAAACTTGGGCTCATATAAAATATATCATGGTTTATATTAATTTAAGTATTTCAGGGCTATTGGCACCTATGAATATATCCGTTGTATCTATTACATGCAGTTCAAAATGAATTGCATTTATTTTATTGATCAGTAATTTGAATTATGACACTTTATTCTATGTATAGGAAACAGCAACAAGGGCAATTTAGCATGCGGTTGGAAAGAAAAGTCTTCATGAAGCAGTACTGGTGTGTGCCTAACTGTAATTTGATATTAAAATTGTATGGCTTACCAATATATAATATTGGATATGCAGTAGATGTAATAATGATAATATGCATTATTACAATTTTCTTAATTTCTATTATTATTAGAGTGATCTTCTGTTGGAATAAAAGAAAGGTTACGCTAGTATTCAGTATCTGAATTGGTACTAGAAGAAAAGCCGGGAAATCAAGGTATATATAAATATATAGGTAAACATGTTTGTTCTGCGAGCATTTGATTCATTTCTATTGCATGTTATTCAGAAGCAGTTAGATGACAAAAATGCTGCCAAACGTACCAACAATTCGAGAACAGACCTAAATATACAAAACTACAATGGGATTTGGAAGTAACGCTTCCTATTCAATTGAATAGTATATTAGACAGATAAATATATATATATATATATATATGCACAAACATATTCTGTAATTATTATTTATTGTTTATTTTGTAGATGCAAGTTAGCTGAAGAATATCTGCGAGATGCAATAGCAACGCAATAGCTGAATCTAGAAGTTTACTACTAGAATGATGTTTGTAAAATATACTCTCTATTCAATAGGATGCTGTAGTATAACTGGTATTTTTAGGAAGTTGTTCAATATCGCAAAATGCTTATTTAAGTCAAAATACAAATTATGAAATTCTATAAACACTAGATGCAAATTGTATGCCACTCATATATATATAATTCTTGCCAGCTGTAAATTTTTCTACTTATCTTTCTTCTGTTGTTAGGTAGTCATTGGAGGATGAACAATAAGCGCTGCAGAAGATGGAGTAGTTAGTTTCATAAAGTAGTAGTGACATAATAATAAATTAGCTGTATCTTTTGTACTCTCTTTTGCTTTTACTCACTAAATTTAAGTTAGATGTAGTGCTATAACTTTCTATTCACAAAGCAGATACACTGATTGCACTATGCAAATAAAACACCCAGCTCTTATAAGTACAATTTTACTGAGACAATGTGAAAAAGCCTACTGGCCTAGTGTAGTAAAGAAGAAGTAAATTTTGAAAACTTTTTGCTATGAACCCTGAATTCTGTTCAAAACAAAAGATTATGCTAAATTGCTCACATACTTTTGTGCACATTTTTATACCTGTTACCTTTCATCTCACACACAACTTTGGGAGACAGCTTTAATATCTTTATTCAATGCAAATTAATGTAAATAACATTAAAAAAGAATATAGCATCCAGCACAGTATATGAACACTGGACGAACCTTTATATATTATATATAAAAAAATTTGAATATACATTTTTCAATGCATATATACATGTTCAGTTTGTAACTTGTTCTCCGTATACCATGCCTTAGTGTTGTACTTAGGGTAATTAATATTTGACTAAACTCATCAGTTAAATGATATGAAACATTACCCAAAACACCAGATGTGCAAAAGTAATATATTTAAGCTATGATATATCTTGCCAAACATCTCACAAAATTTTGATGATATATAGTTAAAATATGCTTCACTGCTCTGGTACACGTGTAATCTTGAGATATTATCAGCTTCTACATTAATACTAAAATGTTTGATGCAATGTATTTTATTAGTAGTGCATTCAATTAACCTTATTGAGTGCTTTAAAATGATTGGAAACATGAGCTTACAAGTTAATGTGATTGGACTTATTTTATCACAAAATCTTTGAAAACTTAAAAATTCATAGTGAAGAAATATCAAACTTATTTATATTGACATGAATATGTGTATACATGTTTTCATGCAAAAAAGTACATGCATATGTATATTTGTATGCGCATATTTTGGAGCATACTATTTATCAATTACTTAAAAGCAATGTATTTACACCTTTTTGAGTTAAGTGTCTTCACCGTTTAGTATGCTCTGTGTAAATTTTGTCTAAGAACTTGACATTTTAACCTGCATTTAACAATATCGATTGATTTTGTGTTCTTTCCTAAAATTTGCACTTGGAAAGATATTGGCTAGTTGGGTAATTTAAAACTGACTTGTCATGCTACTGCCAATACTATTCTTATGGTTACAACAAATGTTTAAGTATTTTTCTTTTCTGTAGTACAGTACTATTAAGACTTGCAAGGGAAAAAAGTTAAAGAAGCAAGAAAAAATAGATTAAGGAAAGTTGACAGAACAATGGAGATAAACTAACAGCAAGAAAAAACAAGAAAAGGAGGTAAGCAAGTGTATTAACTTTTGTGTGTGTGTGTGTGTGCTATGTGTGTTTGTTTTCACTAATGAATGAAAACATAAATATGAAATATGTAAAGAATAATTTATGACCAGCTGAATTTGATAACTAGACACATTCCCATTGGTTGGCTTTGTGAACCATCATAAAGTAGGAATAGAACAAATATTCCAATTGGTTGATTTGTGGGGCATTATCAAGTAAGAATAGAACATAATATAGAACATTTTAGAATATGCAGATCTAAAGAATAGTTGTAGTCCTAACAGAAATGTAATAGATTTTGTTTCATGGTCAAGAATGGCTTATATATATTAAATGACCTAAATGTGATATACTGGTTAATGATACTCAAATTTTAAAATTATCTAACAGATGATTTTAACTAAATTTTTTATGAAAAAGAAAATATAGATTTAGTTTATTTTTAAGGTATATTTTTAAGGAACATGCTAGTGTGGATTTGTTGTTTGAAATTTTCTTTCACTGTAAATACTTTTAGGTAGCTTCAATATTACTTGCAATTTTCTTATTTAATGGTTACTTCATATAGTAGTATTTTTTATTTTAGCTCTTCAACTTTTTCTAAGCATTAGATATTTTTGTTAGGACTTAAGCGGTTATAGTCGCACGGGTTTGAATCAAGCAATAGTTCAAGATGCTCTAATACTAGGATAAGTGCATTGTTGTATATTTTGTAGTAATATTCATAATAAGTACTACATTGAGAGTAGTAATAGTAGTAGTCCGGTGCCATGTATAATTTGACTTAATTCGTGTAGTTTATTTGCATTATGTTGTTTCCGCTTCAGTGGCGGAAACAACAACTTAATAATACGTGTTTCCTGTTGATTTCTTTTTGTTTCCTGCTGTAGTTTATTCCGGAAACTCAGAATTTTGTCCTTGTTTGGGTAATAGTCTCGTCTTGTTCGTTTAACCTTTTTCTTATTCGTCCATTCGACAACACGTTCCTGACAGTTTTCCGCCACAATTCTTTATTTTAACACCTTTTTGCTTAATATATGTCAGGACTTGATCTGTTTTACTGTTTGATTTGTTATTTGTTATATGCTTATGTACAATTTTTGCAAGGAATAGTAGTTGTTCTACTGACTTAGTTTGTCTTGTACGTGCATTCTCTTAAGTTATGTGGTGTTAGCAAGATTCATTTTCAGCAACACATGAAATAGAAATTAATATATTGTGTTTATGTGTGTTGTTTCATGTTTTCTTATTTATCCTGTGCTTCCTGATTTTGCACTTGAAATACATTTATCAATTTCTAACGATGCAGCTTTCATTATTTTTATATTTTTCAGATTTCTTCATATAGAATCTGCAAATAGCTAAATCCGCAGATAACAGCCAATAGAAATAAGTACTTGTCAACTAGCTGATTGGTCTAATGATTTGTTTCCGATAAAAACCTGCAAAAAGTTCCTTTTTTGTTGATGATGTTTTCTTTGCTTTTAAAATATAAATTTGTGGAGATATGAGTTCTCTTAGCAGATTTTGTTTAGTTAAATTACCTTGCACTTTGTTAATGTAATAAATATAATGGCAAGTCTAAACTCTACTCAATCTGATACTCTTGAGTGACTTAGCAGCTGAAATCTGCACTAATGAATATATTACAGTCCATAACCAATTTAATCAGACCGTTTTGATATTTAATGGTCAATAACCAATCCGTTCCATGTAACTTAACCCAACATGACGATTTGATTGGATCTGATTAAGTTGCATTGAACTGAATCCAATCGAGTTGGACTTGAGAGTATTAAGTTCAAGGGGTGATCATAGAACCTAACAGCATTTCAATATATGTAACTTAAGCGGCCTTAAATTTCTTCTTTCATGTCATTTCAGCAAAAAAAGAACAACTGATTTACAGAACAGTATCTGTTGTGCATTTTTTTAGACACATAAGTTACGTAGGTAGGAATGCGGTAGATGCCTTGGAGCAGCTTGCAAAAAACTGAATTCCGCATATCATGCAATTGTCTCTAATCAATCCGGCCCCAGTCCGAATCGGATTGAGTTTAAATTGAAAATGCTGGGCTTTAGAAGACAGAGATTTCTATGTTCATCTTGAGTCGCATCGAATCGGGATTAGATTCGGATTGGAACAGATTGACTAGGAGTGAGTCCTTTGAAGAACAAAAATTTTCATTTAAATATTTTCGTACAGTAACGATTTATAATTATTAAAATATTTCGACTTACATATAAATATTGATATGATTCTTCGGATAAGAAGTCAACTTGGGATCTGGAGAGTGAACGATGTTAAGTCATCTACCTCGATGAAAGAGATTCGTGAAATTCTTAGCAGAGAGCATAACATTGATCTATCTGATGGTAACTTACAACCCATAACCTTAGGACCAGGAAAATCAGGTTAAAATGCTTACTTTATTAAGATTTATTACATGGCGAAAACTTACTTACTAGATTTTCGAATGCCTTCAGCGACGAGGGTGCAATCATATGATACTATCAGTGGCATGAAACTCAAGCACGGAGACATGCTATATTTACAGTTAGATGAATCAAAGGTGATTGCTGCTATAAATTAATTATTTAGATTTGATAGTGTTGATATTGTTTTCGGTAAACCGCAAAATAAATTACTGAATTATGTCGGATAGACTGCAGAAAATCTTCAATGGAAAATACTTTTAAAATTTATTATCGATCATGTTAGCAACTACAAAAGTCGGAATATGCCTCATAACTCAGTAATTTTTATTGGCGCAATAAACTTAGACTAGAATATTTGGATGATTTAGTTTCGTTTGATGCATAGAAAGCCCTATATATAAATTAGGGTATGTTGATGTGTTGTAATATTTTTTTAGAGGCAATTTTTATCCCTCAAAGATATTCAATCCGTTTGAACCATATATCGGTTATTATCGTATTTTATGAATTAGTTATTTTACTGAATGCAGTTAGGGTTGATTCACGAAGAAACCAATGGACCAAAGAGGATTAATGCAGATGGAATAATTGTTCAGCAAAGCTACGAGGAAATTTCTCGAAAAACTGGTTTCAGACCTGGAAGATTAAGTTTAAAAGATATCAAGATGAAGTGGACACTAGCTGACTTTATGGAAATGGACGATCAATATACTTTTAAGATCAAACGTCAGGTTAATTTCAAATACTAAATTTTTAATTTTAATTTTTGATTAATTGCCTTCTTGGTGGGTACAGGAAAAAACATGTTGTGAAAGTGTTACTTTAGATACAACCAGCTGCAATTCATTTCAAAGTTACGTCCGTCAATTCGGATTTCATCAATCACGGGTCGCTTTTTTATATGGCAAAATTGACAGACCAACTAATAAGGTAAATACCTTTTAGTATTTACATTTAAAAATTTATAATAAAAATGCTGCTACCAATTTTTGCATGTGAAACTCATTTCAGTCGTGTGGCTAGGTAAAAGTCGAGTGTATGTATGAGCCACCACAAGAAAATTCCTCTGAGGGTTTCATACTTTTAGATGATCCTAAAGAGGAAGTTGTAGAAACTCTGGCAAACTACCTTGGTCTAGAGCGCGTGGGTTGGATTTTTGCTCATCCTCCACGAGAAGAAGGATTTCAATTCAATGGTGCAGAGGTATGGGATATTTCAACTTTCTACTCCATCCATGATTTTTTGTCTTCAACTGCACAATATATGCTCACTGCGATATTCTTTTTTACAATGGCCTTTTAACGTCTACTTAGGTGATCATGGCTTCTGAATTGCAGTTGATTGCAGCGGATGGTGTACATGATCATCCATTTGTGACTGTCAAAGTCACAATCGATTCTAAAGGTGATGCTCATTTCGATGCATTTCAAGTTTCAAAGCAATGCATGGAAATGGTTGCTGAAGATGCACTTAAGATATCACACAATCCGGCGTATTGTAAAGTGAGCGATTCCTTTACTGCAATTGTTGAAGCCAAAGCTACTCCAGAGGTATATTTAATTACTAAAGTGCTGATACGCTTGGATATCTTTTATTCTTGTGTTTTATTTACCAATTCTGTCATCTTTTATTTTTCTGAAAATTATCAGATTTCTCAAGCCAAGCTGTTAATTTTATAGAAAGTATACAATTGGTTAGCATGATATGTGGATATTTTTTCTTCATGTGATTTGTATATTAACATTCTGATGCATTTCGAGATCTAACTCTCTTGCTGACCAAATTTTATAGGTTGACAACAATTTTTTCTTAGTTGTTGTGCCTATCGAACAACATGAGAGCGAATCATTCATCAATTTTTTCCCTCCTTGTAATCGTCATGGGGTTGCGCAAACATGGGCAGCAGTTAAACAACAATTGAGTCGAGCTGGATCCCAGGGCTTCACATACGTTGACATGCTTAGTGACTTTCATTTACTTCTGTTTCTTACTGAGGTGATAATATATATATATATATATATTGCTTGCTGTAATTTTTAGGATTGTTTACATCCTATTTATCTCGATTCAAGTACTTAAAAACTAGTATGCCATCAATACCTGATTTCTTATTTGCTTATTTTTATGGCTGCAGTTTTTGGATATGAAGACAGATTTACCAAAAATTTGTCATTCAGTTACTGATCGAACTATCCCATTGGATGAAGGCTTCAAGCTCATCATTAACCATATGGCTGGAATGGAAAATTGATGCATGGATCTCATATATTCGAATGTGTATGTGCGTACATAATATGATTGCCTTATTTCTGCCTTCCAACTCATATAATTTATAAATGACATAGACTTATTCAACAATACATCTATCTTTATTCAGAAATTTAAATTTCTTTCATTAATCATGTAGGAGAATCATTTTTTTAATTGCTTGCAACGTTTACTTACAAATTTCTTCAAATTGTGGTGCCCTGTCTCTTGGGATCTGGAACTTTTAAAGACACTTAAAAAGTGTCGATAGGTAGATAAAAACTGGGTAGATTCTTGTTAGCAAAGTACTAAAAAGCTAAGTCATTTCTTAGCAACGCTGATAATGTGATAGTAAAGAGTAATCACGAATGCAATCATTGGTTTATTTATTTTTACGGCATATACAGAAGAAGTGCCACCTGATATTTGCTAGAACTTCACGTATTTAATCCCCATGCAATGTTTCTAGTTAGTCGAGACAGTACTTTTTGTCATACCAACCTTAGCATATATAGATTGAAAGAATACTCTCCTTCATTCAATCCTAACATTTGAAATTCTCTCGAATATTTGATTTTCATTCTTAATCCTTGGACACATCAATATAGCTGCTAAATCAAATATTCAATAAATTACATTTGCTTGAATGTTATTTATGGTACAGCTGCATATTATATTTGTATGGTAATGGTGCACATTTCTATACTTAGAGGCATGAAATGAAAGTTTTTGTTTTAGTGTCACTAGTACTGATTTGTAATGTACTTATCAATTTTAATGATCCACACCCCATAATTTATAATCTGAATAGGCTAGATATTTCCCCCAAAATGATATCTTTAAAGTGAAGATGTAGAACTTATTCCATTTCGATGAACTTTTTATTTGAGCCCTATATCACTCCCAATATTCAAGTTGACAGCAAACTTTTTATGTTCATTTGGTTTCTTTCTTTATTGAGAATGTAATTTATACTCAAACTTCAATATCTAATACTCTATACAACAAAGTTACCTTAAATCACCTTGCTCTTTACTACTTTACTCCTATACTATGAAAATCTCTACTTTCAGGAGAAGTGAAAGAGTTTAGTCTCTCATCATCAGATTTCCCTTTAAGTTTCTGTACCTTATGTTTCACATATTTCTTTCTCTTCACTTCTTTTTTTTGCCTTACTAGATTTGCAAAACCCTTTATTTTTCAACCTGCTTTATCAGCATGCTATAATTCAGTGTTTTTATTACTTGCCTGACATTTTCCTTTCATCACTTGTCATAAATTCTATTTTGTTGCAATATTTAGTATTCTTTTCATTTTTGACTTGTCATTCATATGTTCTTGGTAAACTCAAGCACACTTTCTTGTTAATACTTTCAATAATTTTAATTTTTAATTCACATTTAGCTTGTGATCAATAAGATTGCCCATTACACTTTTTCTGCTTCATGCTCAACCACTGCTTGTATTTTTTGCTTGATTTAATTTATTAAACAGTGCAATAATATCAAGCCTTCTAAAAATTTGCTTCTGGGAAAAAAGTAAACTAAAAATTATGATATGCCAAAAATAACAACTTCCATGTATTAATTACCAATGCATTATCTTTACTCCAGCTGGTCTGCACTGCATACCTCTTGTGTTGAAGACTGCCTAGAGGCCAGCTGCCCAGTTCACACTGTTCCAAAAAAATACACGAGCAAGTGTTTGGGCTGTCAGTAACCCAAAAACATCAAGACCAAGCTGTTGTACTCAGTAATGTGCCAGATCTGCATCTACTTTTACCACTGCAAGATTGTGGATGAAAAGCATGCCTGGCAGAGGACTACAAGACCAAAGTTGTGGACGCCTCCATTTTGCACTTGTCAGGAATTAACCCGTAATACGGTTGATCCCTTATCTTTGTAGTTGCGGATATTCTGACAACTTGAAATATGTTCTCAAAAAGAATGTTCTCTTTTTGAGAAC
>JAULBW010066034.1:0-44877 GCA_032358265.1 Vaucheria bursata
CAGCAACACAATTTATGTTGTGTAAATACATCTTGATTTTATACTGAGTCTTGCTGTATATACATTTCTAACAGTTTCCAACAGTTTTCCTGTGCTGAATACCCCTTCCATCATACAAAAAATTTCCACTTGCCCCGCTCATGTTTTCCATCTAAAATGTTCTCAACTTCATAATAGTCATTTTCCAGATCAAGAATAACAGGAGGTGGCTGTGCTTGTAGTGATTTAGAATAAGTCTCCTTGACAGGATATAGGAGTGATATGTGGAACACATCATGAAGTCTATTCATTGAATGTGGCAGCTGAAGTTTATATGATACAGGATTAATCTTTCACGCAATATTAAAAGGACCTAACTATTTCCAGTCCAGCTTAATAGATAGTCTTCTAGTTTTAATAAGACGTCGGTCAAGAAAGACCATTTCTCCCTCCTCATACTCCGTATGACACCCTCTATTATCTGCAAAGTGCTTAGCCGATTCTTGAGCTTTTTTCAATCCAAGACAAAGATTGAACATAGAATCCCTTAAATCTAAGATATACTGATTTAGAGTTGGAGGAGACTCCGGTAGAATCTCTGTAGACCAATCAACTGGAGGGTCAAATCCATAAGTTGCCTGAAAGGGGATCATATCTATAGATGTGTGGCAATGGGAGTTATAGCAGAATTCAGCCATAGGAAGATTTTTTAACCAATTAGTTTGTTTAAAGTTTGAGTAGGTCTGTAGATATTGTTCCACTATTTGATTCACCCATTCTGTTTGACCATCAGATTGAGGGTGATGGGCTGAAGATAAATTTTGAGATATACCATAATTTGAGAGTAAGGCCAACCAGAATTGAGGCACAAATACGAATCCGTAATCTTATACAATGTTGTTAGGAAGTCCATGAAGACAAATAACATGGTAGAAAAATAAATCAGCTAATTGTGATGAAGTAACAGTCTGAGCACAAGCAGTAAAATGTGCCATTTTTGAAATACAATCAACAATGACTAATATTAAATCCTTACCCTGTGTAGGTTGAAGATCTACAATAAAATCCATATAGATTGAATGCCATAGTCTTGGAGGAATAGGTAATCGGTGTAGAAGTCCAGCCGGTTTCATGTGAGTTATTTTTGACTGAGTGCAGACATGACAAGATTCCACATATGCAGCACAGTCCTTATAAATTGCAAGCCACCAAAATTCTTTTGAAATAAACTTGAGTGTCTTGCAAACCCCACTATGAGCACCTATCAGAGAATCATGACATGCCTCAAGAACCTCAATTCAAAGATCTTTTGGAATCACTGCTCTTCCATAATGCATAATTGTTAGGACCTGACCAGCTATAGTTGCGTGTACTTAACTGATATATACTTCCTTTATATTGACAATTCCTGAGGAGTTGTATAGATTCTAGCGTATATGTATACTATGTTGTAGTCTGGCTAGTGTCAATTGTATATGTCCGGCATTAGCCATTAGTTTATATTGCATTTTGTTTCTGACATTCAGTGTTGGAAACACAGATAATAAAGTACGTGTTTTCTTGTTTAATATTATTTCTTGTCTTCGGTTGGCGTGCTTAACAATAATACAACCATCCTGACATGAAAATCCTTTCTTCTCCTTCATCTCTTGTATTGTAGAATCCTGAGCTTGAGCATTTTTTGTTTGCTCCGACAAGTTATGCTCCCTAGTAACTGCAATTAAAAATCTTTCTTTAGGTAAAAGTACCTGATTCTGTCCTTGTACATGATCATCTGAGTCACACAACTGATAGTCTTGTCTGCGGCTCAGGGCATCAGACTTTCCTCCCTCTTTGTCACGACGGAAGATAATTTGAAAATCAAAAGCACAAAGGAAAAGGGACCAACAAACTTGACAACAGTTCAATTTTTTTGAACTGGAGAAATATAACAGATTACAATGATCAGTGAATACCTGGATTAGTTCCAAATTACTAAGCAAAAAGGGTCTCCATTGATGAAAACAGGCAACAATTGCTAGAAGTTCCTTATTGTGCACTTCATAATTGATCTTGGGTACTGCCAGTTTCCTCGAATAATAAGAAATCGGATGTATCGCACCATCATAGTCTTGAGAAAATATACCTCCAACTGCAAAATCCAATGCATCTGCTTCAACAATAAATAGCTTTGGCGTATCTGCATGATGCAGCAAAGGTGCTGAACAAAAATCTGCTTTCAGTTTGTCATATGATGCTTGACAATCTTTGCTCCAATCAAACTTCTGATCTTTCTTCAATAAACGTAGCATGGGGACAATAGCATTTGAATACTGTGGAATGAACATTTGATAGAAATTTGCAGATCCCATAAATGACTGAAAAGACTTTACATTTGTAGGGACAGGCCATGTCTGAATGCTCTTTATTCGCTTTGGATCCCCCAAAATACCCAAATCAGAGATAATGTACCCCAGAAAATTGATAGATGAAACTGAAAACTTACATTTTTCTAACTTTGCATAGAGTGAATTCTCCTTTAGTCATTCAAATACCATTGATATATGTTGTATATGTTGATCAATAGTTTCTGAATATATAGGAATGTCATCCAAATAAATAATGCAAAACTGATCCAAATAGTCAAAAAAGATTTCATTCATCATATTTTGAAAAATGGCAGGTGCATTAGTTAATCCAAATGGCATTACCAGATACTCAAAGTGCCCAAATCTGCAACAAATAGTTGTCTTTCATCCATCCTCTTCATGAACGTGCACCAAATTATAAGCTCCACACAAGTCAATATTTGTAAAAACTCGAGCCTTGGCAAAATGATGGAGTAATTCATGAATGAAGGGAAGGGGGTACCGGTTCTTGATGTTAGAATATTTACTGCTCTAGTACCCGGATTCTACTCAATTTATATGTTACTCCAATTTATACATCTTTTCACAAGAGGTTATTTTGTAATGTCTTTTGAGATCGACAATTTAATTGTAATTTCAAAAGATATTTCATGTGGCCCACAAGGTTACCCTCATGCAGCCCATATAATATTGGTACAATTAATAATCTCTTTTCACTCTTTTATATTATTACCATGCGCGCTGTGAACTGGTTTTCCTGGTGCCGTTGCTCAGTGATTGTAGTTGTTGATCATCCGCTATCATTCATAATACATTTTTGTTTGCATAATCTTTTCTCTTTTTCTTTTTTTTTCCTTCAACTATTTAGTACTTGAAAGTGATTGAATTACCACAGTAGTCAATTACTGGTTGCAAATTACCACTTTTCATTTCTACAAAGAATAAAGGCACACCTGCAGGAGATTTTGATGGTCAAATGAATCCTTTCTCAAGTTGTTCATCCAAATATGCATGTAGTAATTTTAATTCAGGCTTCAACAAAGGATATATTGAGCCTCAAAAAACCTTCTTTCCAGATTAAATGTCAATATCAATGTCAAATTTACAATGCTCAGGTAGCAGATCTGCAAGTTGCTTTGAAAACACAGAGATGAACTTATGATAGTGGGCAGGTACACATGTCAAAAGTTTGTTAGACTCCTTGGACTGAGACAGAATATCAATTTCTTCAACTACATCCGCAGCTAAATTGTCTTCAGGTATGAGCTTATTCTTGACAGCATATATAGCTGGGGAGTTTGCAACATTAGGACAAGACCAATTCTCCATCTCAATTGATGATGTTGACCAATTGATGTGTAGGTTGAACTTCACAAGCCAATCAATGCCCAAAACAACGGGAGCCACAATGAAAAGTAAGACATAAAATGTATGTGTAAATGTGATGTCCCTGTTCTTCAACTCTAAGACTGGATAGTGTTGAATGGTACCAGATGCCAAAGAATTACCTTCAACAGTCTTAAAAATTATTGGTTTTTTAAAGTTGAAATGGAATACATAATGACCAAAGCAGCTGTTTGTTAACCAATGACTTATCAGCACCCAAATCAACTAGATTATTTATGGAGGCAATGGGTTGACCCAAAAGCAACACTTCAACATGTAGATATGGATGTTGCTTACCAGATACCAAAGTTGTTCCTATCAAACCTTGCTTTATATTCTCCTCACAATGCTGCTGAGTTTGACCAAAGAGTTTGGGGCAAGATGCAGCAGTATGTCCAGCTTCACCACAATACAAGCATAGATTTTGGTTCCTTCTCCTCTGTTGCTCTTGAATACTCAGTGGACCATGGCATTGCGCAGCACCAATAACCATATCCTCCAAGTCGTCATTGACTTTAGGAATTGGTCTTGCCATACCTTGTGAAACACTTGGAAACCCGTAACAAAACTCAATCTGCCAATTATCAATCTGAGCCACCAACTTGTAATAATCTTCAAGTAAAGTTGGGCAATCAAAATTGCACAGAGTTTGTCTGATTTCCTTATTCAGGTCTTGGTCAAACATATTCAATAAAGGGAGAGAACCTGACCATACCAATTCAATACTTAATCATTGAAAGTCTGCAATGTAAGCCACAGCTGAACAGCAACCCTGTTTCAAACCTTAAAGCTCCCGTGCTGCTTGTTGAAGCTGGTTCACATCACCAAATGTTGTTATAAAACTATCTTCAAATTGTCTCTAACTGAACAGTATGTTATAATTGCAGCAAAGGTAAGGCAGAGCCCATTTGAATGCCATCCCCTTCATGTAACTAATGGCAAAAAATATCTTGGTCTAGTCATCAGGAAATCAAGACTCCTGCATCTCAAAGCCAATATAAAGCTGGGCCAGAAAGGTTTCACTCTTATCTTTTTCACCAAAAAACGGATCAGGAGCATTTACCTTTGGTTCTCTGAGGCTATCTAATGAAAATGGAAGATCTGAATTACTACTGGGCTGGAACCTTTCCACTGCCTGTTGATTTTCTGCTCTTAAGCGGTACTGCTCAATAATTTGATTTACTTCATTCAGTTGTTTAACCAGCTCATTGATTTTCTCAGGTGTATATTGATCCAACATCCTCATGCAAGCAGAAGCCAAGAGCTAAGAACAGGAAGAAACAAAGAAGAAAAAAAATACTAGGGAAAATGGTGCAGGATCAGAAAAGTACCATAGGAGCAATATTGCACTTTCAGCAAACTGTTACAAAAATACAAACACAACAAATAATATAAAAACCAAAGTAGTATTTGATATTAACCTACATGTGTTGCTGAAAATGAGATAACTTTCACCACACAAAATATAGTAGCATGAAAAACAGGGTTCAGTTCTCTGAAGTATCTTAGAACTGAAACTGAAATCAAACTGAAACCAAGCTGAAACCAAACTGAAACTGAACTGAAACCGAACTGAAACCAAACTCAAAACATCAACAAGTTATACCGCAACTACAGAATAGAGTTAATTCCCTTAGGTATTAATTCCTAACACGTGCCTATTACGCCAGCGGTACCACCACCTACAGCAAATATAGATCGATTGATACCCGTCGACCGTGGGAGATTGAATCTAGCTAGGTTCACTCCTCGGAAGCAACCTCCACCTGAGACTTAAGGTAAACCTCCTTTATTCCCATTGTGCGATTACCATCCATATTGCATACTCCATATACCTTCATGTTATGTTCTACTTACGCTGTCCAATACATATCGCTATATACCTGTGTCATATAAGTGGAGAGCCCCGGGTAAGTACCTAATACATGCTGCCCGGGGCCCTAACCCTTTGGGATCCACTTCCCTCTTTAATACCTGACACTCAATTCGGGACCTAAGTAACTATAGTACACTACCTAGTTCTTATACTCGAAATTGTAAACTAGTATACTATCAAGTACACTACCTAGTATTATTACTACTATCCGAGACTAGTGCTATGATTACTTATCCTTATCGACTATGACCGACGATGAGAGCCTAAAGAGGGTTTGATTCAGCCACAGTACTATATCGACTACAGGCAACCATATTCGCCCAAGAACGCTCATAGACAAACAAGACTGCTTCCAGTGCCACAACGCTTTTCTAAGATTATTTTGTATGTTTTTTCCGTTAACTAGTGATGTTACTTATATGTTACATATGTCATCGCATAAACTGTTACGGTTTCACTCGCTCGTTTGTACAAGTAAACACATGGAAGACTAAGAGACGTCTTAAGTTACCGAAGAAGTATTTGACAGGGCGAAAGCTTACTACATTAATAAAATGCTTTAGCAAACCATCTCGTTGTGTTCACTTATTGTTTGCATAGTGTTTACGCTATTCTAACCTATTCCCAGCCGTCAACTGTACAGATTTGGCATCTACCCCTAAAACCCTAAACCCTAACCCTAACCTAAACCCCTAATACCAAAATAGGTCAAAATATACAATTTTTCATATGAAGATTTTACAATTATGTATTAGAGCAAAGACAAGTATACATGCATATGTACAAAGGTTTAATTCAATAACGAATGGACTTATGATCTTAGAGGTTCTGTTTGACCATGCCAATAAAACTGTTCTGAACGTTTGACAATTTTATCATTTGTTCTGAAATAACCGCCATCTTGACACACGCCTGAATATACAACGTCATTTAAATCTTAATCAAATTAGTTAAGAAAAAATACAAAATTAAAAAGCAAAAATTAGTTGCAATTTTAGTTCTGATACGTTAAACCTCTTTTATAGTTATTATGTCTTGATAAAATTGAGACATATGGAGTAAATAATATTTATCAATAGATTGCAAGTATAAGACCTATGCAAATGTCATATTATACGGTTAGGGTTATATATACTATAAGTACAGATTGATGTCCATTCTATGAAACTGACCTCTGTGGTTCGAAGAAAATCACGCATGCTGGAATTATCGGGGGATGACCTATATTTTACACAAAAATATATTGAAAATTTACCATCTATTACTGGGTAACTTAGAAATATAAAAATGAATGCAGTGTAAAATTTATAAATCATCCTCAGTTACTGCACATGGTAATTAATTATGGGAATATCAAGTTGCGCTGTAGAAAATGTGATTATATGAATAGCAGATTCAAGTTGCTTTTTTAATTATCAAAAATCTATGTTTTGGTTACAAACAGCTGTATTGCAACTTTGTATAATGAATCCATAATCATCAACATAAGTATCAAATACGTTCACCTGTCAATTGATTGTCATGGAGCGAAAGCTTCTTCAATCTCGATAATTTTCTAAGTTCTACAGATATTTCTCCTGGATTGCAAAAGAAGTAATGAAAGTATTAAAAGTCAAATTCTAAAGTAATGAAAGTTTTAAAAGTAGGTTCTTTCGAACTAACCTCTGTGGGTGAAAGATAATATCGTATCCAATTGTTATTGTCAAAGGACCACCAACAATTTCACACTGAAATATTTTGAAAATTCATTTTCTGTCACTGGGTAGCTTAGAAATATAAAAATGAATGGGGAGTGTGAGATCTATAAATTATTTGTGGTTACTGTATGTGGCAATTAATAATGGAAAAATCAAGTTGCACTGTAAGAAATGAAATTATTTGAATAATAGATTCAATTTGTTTTTTAATTACCGAAAATCTATGTTTTCGTTACAAGCAGCTAGATTGCAACTTTGTATAACGAACCAATTATCATCAACATATATGCCAAATAAGTTCACCTGTCAATTGATTAGTATACAGGTAAAGATGCGTTAAATTCTTTAATTCTCCTAGTTCCTTTGGTACTGCTCCTGCATTGCAAGAAAAGTAATGAAAGTATTAAGAGTCAGTTCTTTCAAACTAACATCTGCGGGCGAGAAGTAATGTTGCATCCCATTGTAATTATAGGAGGACCGCCAACAATCCCAGGCAGAAATATTTTGAACATTCATTCTCTATTGCTGCGTAGCTTACAAGTACAAAAATCAATGCAGAGTGTAAAATTTATAAATCATCCTCAGTTACTGCACATGGCTACTAACTATGGAAAAATCAAGTTGCACTGTAAGAAATGAAATTATTTGAATAATAGATTCAATTTGTTTTTTAAGTACCAAAAATCTATGTTTTCGTTACAAGCAGCTAAATTGCAACTTTGTATAACGAACCAATTATCATCAACATATATGTTAAATAAGTTCACCTGTCAATTTATTATCATGAAGCAAAAGATGCATTAAATTCTTTAATTCCCCTAGTCCCTTTGGCATTTCTCCTAGATAGCAAGAAAAGTAATGAAAGTATTAAGAGTCAGTTCTTTCAAACTAACCTCTGCGGGTGAAAAGTAATATTGCATCCCATTATTATAGGAGGACCACCACCAATTTTACACAGAAATATTTGGAAAATCATTTTCTATTACTAGATAGCTTAGTAATAAAGAAACGAGCAGGGAGTGTAAGATTTATAAACTGTTCTTACTTACTATATGCAACAGTTATGGAAAGATCAAGTTGCACTGTAGAAAATGTAGTTATATAAGTAGCAGATTCAGGCCGCTTCTTTCATGATCGAAAATCTATGTTTTTGTAACAAACAGCTATATTGCAACCTTGTGCAACAAACCAATAACCATCAACATTAATATTAAATACGTTCACCTGTTAATTAATTACTATTGAGCCAAAGCGTCTTCAATTCTGATAATTTCCCTAGCTCTACTGGTATTGCTCCTGCATTGCACGAAAATTATCAAAATGTTAAAAGTCAGTTCTTTCAGACTGACCTCTGTGGGTCAAAGATAATATTGCATCCCGTTGTTATTAATGGAGGACCATCAACGATTTTACATAGAAATATTTTGAAAATTCATTTTCTACTACTGGGTAGCTTAGAAATATAAAAATGAGCAAGGAGCGTAAGATTTTTAAATCGTTCTCGCTTAGTGTATGCAGCAATTATCAAAAGATCAAGTTATATTGTAAGCAAAACGTAATTATACGAGTAATAGATTCAAATTGCATTTTTAATTATCGAAAATCCATGTTCTTGTTACAAACAGCTAGATTGCAATTTTGTGTAACAAACCAACAATCATTAACATAAATATTAAATACGTTCACCTATCAACCTATTGCCATTAAGATGAAGATCCGCTAGATTCTTTAATTCTCCTAATTCTCGTGGTATTTCTCCTGGATCACAAGAAAAGTAATGGAAGTATCAAGAGTCAGTTCATTCAAACTCACCTCTGCGGGTGAAAAGTAATATTGCATCCCATTGTTATTATTGGAGGACCGCCTACATTTCCACGCTGAAACATTTTGAAACTCATTTTCTATTACTAGCTAGTTAAGAAGTATAAAAATGAATGCAGAGTGTAAAATTTATAAATCACCCTCAGTTACTGCACATGGCTACTAACTATGGAAATATCAAGTTGCACTGTAGAAAAATGTAATTATTTGAGTAGTAGATTCAAGTAGCACTTTGATTATCAAAAATCTGTTTTAATTTCAAACATCCATAATGTATTTTTAAATAACAAGTCAGTAATCATGAATACAAATCGTTACACTCGTTCACCTGTTAATTGATTATTTCGGAGCTTAAGATACATTAGATTCTTCAATTCCCTAAGTTCTAATGGAATTGTACCTGCATTGCAAGAAAAGTAACAAAAATATCATGGGAGAAAACAACAATGCAACCTACTGATTTATTATATGAAATTATGCAGATTTCCAAACAATCATGAAAAATGTGCAATGGCTTCAACGATGTAAATTAGATATAGCAATTAATAGCAAAAAAATTTATATACGAAAGTGAGATAAGTAAATCTTAGGTGGAAGATTATTATAAAACTCTCATTAAAGCAATTTTACATTTTATAAATATATTTCCATCGCCATTTTTGAATCTCTAAATGAGCTGATGGATATTTTTCTACTAGTGCCTGTCAGTTATCTTGATATTAATCAATGCTACTAGTATTGATCAATAAGAACAACTGATATTGTAAAATAGGACAGCATTTTATACGAAAAAAATCAAATAAATTAGTTTAATAAAACTGCTGGTAGTGAAAAAATGATGAAATCTGGAGCATATATACAGTAAAATGTTAATATTACCTTTTAATTTGTTAGAACTTAAGTCCAAGTGAGTAAGATATGAAAGCTTCCCAAGGGCTTGTGGTATCGTGCCTAAAAAAAATAAGCAAGCTGGGATAAATGGAAAAAATTGCAAAAAATTTTTGTTTACAAACACCACATTTATAGAATACAAAAAGTTAATGAAAATTTTATATTTATAAATCTGTAGATCATTTGCTTATAACGAGTTAAAACTTGTATAAAGAAACAAATATTAAGTACTATATAAATCTATTTTGATATTACATATAATATCAAATCGAGGGTACTCAGTTTTCACAAAGTTAACCTACTTTCATTAGCTTTAATTTGATGGATGAAAATTATAGAGATCGCGTAAGCTTATTACTGACTTCATATTGCTATCGTGGCGGTAAAAAGACTAATAATAATAATTATGAAATTGAAAAAATTTAAATCATTATATTTTTCAAGCGTAATATGTATCAAATCTATATCAATCCATGGACTGAATGTCTTGTTCTGAAAATATCATTATAACGTAGGTCAAAAAATGCTATAGACATCATCAAGTAAATAGTTAAGATATATTCATGCAAGGAGTTAATCTTTCTAGAATACATGCATATATAACTCTCTTAACATTGGAGGTTAAGCAGAAGAATAGTTAGAATTTTCAATACTGTTTCAACTTAACCAATATACTCATAACGTCTATAAAAAATATATTATCAATAACTAATATTTCAACATTTATTGATTGATCCTTCTTGCACCTTCTTGCATATTGGAGCGAAAATTCATTAAAGCACTTCAGAAAATAGAGTATTTCCCAGCTTTATAGCAACGGTCAAAAGCTTATGGATAACAAAAAGGAATCTATTTATTTTATGAATTTTGAAGAAATACTACACTACTTAAGTCACCAGTTTTACATATTATATGCATACATAAACATTAAAATCACTGTACCTATCAAATTATTCTCTTGTAATTTAATTTGAGTAATCCTGCCATTGTCCTCCTCGAACTCAGAAGTGCAGTTATTAGTTTGCCAACTTAATCTGCCTTTATTTTTTGTCCAAAGTGCTCCTTAAGTACTTATAAACAATTTTTCCATTATATCCACATCGCTGATATGTTCCTCTCTCTGCTAAAAGATTATTTCAAAAGAATACACTGATTATTCAATACAAAGAATTCATCATTCAAATTCAATATTTTGCATTTTCGCATATAAAGAGTAAAACAAATACCGCATCTATCAACATGCAGTAGAAGAAAAAAAATTATTTCGGAATTAAGTACTTTAAAGAAAAAATATGCATAAGAATCAAAGAGGTAAGAGAAACATAATTGACATTGAAATGTGAAAAAATGTTAACGATAATCTTTACTATGAAAATAATAGATATGCATAAAAAATAAGTTGAAAAAATATTAATTCTCATATATTTTAAGTTAGATTTTACTTTTTTGAATCAGTATATGCTGCATGTTTATATCCTTACAAATAGATAAGCTAATACTTATCATATGAACAGAAGAAATTTATTTTTCATAGAGTTACCAACTTCAGGGAGTTGGCATTACAAAAAAATTCAAAAATTATCACAACAAATTGAAAATTTAATTCATATCAAGTGCATGTAAGCTACGAAAATTAGCACATTGATTTATCAGATACCTCTTCGACATTAACTTGGAATTGGTCAAGTAGATTTTATATATTACATTAACTTATAGGAGAGAGGTAACCCAAGTGTATATCTCTTGCTGAACAGAGAAGTACTCTAATCGAAAAATTAACGATGATTTACTGCATTTGCTTAAAATATTCAATCCCTACTACATTAAAATCACAAACATGTAGGAAGGAAAGTATTTAGTCAAAAATTACCTGCAACATTTGCTGATATTTAAGTTATAAAAAAGAATATTAGGGTATATATTGTGGAAAATAATATCAAGTCCATAAGATAAATTAGTATCCAATTGATAATTGAATATATCTCAGTAAGACAATTCTTTTACTGTACTATTTTCCCTAATCTAGGAAACAATGCTGAAGCGTACCTTAATGTTTTCTAACCGAAACTTTTCAAATTCTATCTGTACGCGTTGAAACTCTTGTTCATACTGAAAATAGTACAACAAAAATACATTGAAAGATAGCTGAAGAATTTTAAAGACAAATAGTCCAAATTTCATCGATTCTCAGCTAAATTCATCATAATAAAATATTACTTAGGCAGCAATGGAATCTTCATAAAATACATACATATATGTATTAAAGATTTGATTTATGATAAATATGTTTTTGTTGAATTCAGTGCTTGAAATGGCTGAACATTTCTAAGGAAATGAATATTTTCATTCATCAATAATTTATACCATACTAACAGCTATAAATATTTGTTTTATTTTTATATTACTCTATTTTCAATGCAGGTAAATAATACTAATAAACAATAACAAAACAGTATTCTATGTATTAAATTAAGTATAAGCGTAAATTAGCATAATGAAACTGCACTAAGCTATGAAAATAAGGCATATTAAACTTCTACCATGGAAATATGTGCAAAGTAATAAATAAAATATCACCTATTTATTATGCAATGAAAAATGAAGGTATGTCAAGTTACCAATAGAAGAAGTAGAACAGCGTGATCGCGATAATAAACTCCTGCAAACTGAACGTGACAGGCTGAAGTTGGAGAAAGAAAAGGTAAATATACGTGTATCCAATAATTTTTATTTTAACTGAATTTCATATGTATATGTTTCGATGATTAATTTGATGTAGCTGCTACTAAGAAAAAGAAATTATTTCATTTTGTGGTAAATATTTAAAATTAGAGTTGTTATTAAAACCATTCATGAAATATCAAACTCATCAATTTCTTACTAGAGATATTACATTGATTGAAGGAGAAGCAATAATAAATATAAATGATTCCTCCTTAAAACAAAATAAATGCAAAGTGAGAGTAAAAAAATAATGTAAGGCCATGACAACTTATTTTTTTAATTGTAAAAAGTCCAGTACTGAAACTCAGTCAGATAGACAATTAATTCTTTTGATTTTTTCTATACTCTTGAATTTTATGGCTTGAAAAAAGCCAAACTGAAACAAAAAAAGAAGTTATCCAGGCCTCAAAGCACTTCTTTAGCAGAAATTAAGATGAAGAGTTTATGATTCAATATATGTACATATATATCACTTGTTCTTTCTTCAACTTCAGCTCTTCATGTTCAGCTTGCAGAAGTTCATTAGCACGATCACGCTGAGAGAAGGAAATTATTTCATTTTGTGGCAAATATCTAAAAATTAAAGTTACTGTTAAGTTGATAAAAAATACCAATTATTTAGTTTCTAACTAACAATAATACATTGACCGAAAAAGAAGCAGTAATGGATATAAATACAAAGTCAATGAATAAAATGAAAAAAGAGGTGAGAGAGAAAAAACTAATAGAAAGCCACAACAACTTATTTCTTTGATAGTGAAGAGCCAAGTCCTAAAGGTAGGTCAGTTGGTCGATTACTTTTGAATTACATCATAATTCTGAATTTTAAGACCTAAAAAATGAAACCAATGTTAGACAAATAAAAGAAGTTGTCCTGGCCAAAATACACAGCCCTAAAAACACAATGTACATTTGCAATTATTCCTATTGGCTAACACATGGTGGGTCATCGTAATGGCAAATATAAAAGTGTATATTTAGCAGTCCAGTAAACAAATATATTTTCTTTCAGAATAATAAATAGTATACTGCTAATGCTATAAATATTGTAGGATTTTTAAATTATTGAATGAAGTAATATATATATATATATGCATTATAATCTGAAATTAGATATATTTTAAGTAAAATATTTACTTTAGCATTACCGTCAATGAATAAGCAACTACTACTACTTCAAAATATTACGTAGTTTATGTGTGGATAATTATAAACATGTAGGATTCATTTACTCATTCCTTATTTATACATAAGAAATATGTCACCACATTTTACAAATGAATTGAAAAAAATTGTTCATGCAGGACATTTTTGAAGTAATAATAGATTTCATGCGCTTGCTATAGAATACAATTCTATTCAATTATTAGCAAAATATCTTTGTAGGATAAAAATTTTGCCAACCGTTCTTCAGGACTCATTTGTAGCTGGTGCACCGTGGAATAAAAAAACGTCTTCTGTAAGTATAATTTAGGACAAAATGTACCATACTATAAAAGTTTGCTTCTTTTAATATGAATACATGTATTACTCATTAACTTCACTATGTGTTTGCGTTCAAAAGCTAGAGACTCTGAATTTTATTCTATGTTAACAGCATTGAAGAGTTTGAATGACCTTTTGAACAAATTAGCCAAAATTAATTGAATGTATTGTATTTTACATGCACAACATATTGATCATCAGATATTTACACAATCCATTGAAAACTAACCATTTATCTATTATGTAACATACCCAATAGATGCATATATGCATCCATACATACGAATCATAAAAAATGCTCAGTATAGAAACAAATATCTATCCATCTATAATACATTCGTATTTCATGACTTAAAGATGTGCAAAAAAAGTATTATGAAGGTATAAATGTATACATATATGGGCATAATCCAGTTCTAAGACTCTAAAAGTATAATAAATAATGTACATTTAACAAGCAAGGTACTGCTTAGCTTGCAATTTACAGATATTTTTTATCAGCGAGTGCTATTAATAATTTCATGCATGGTCATATAGACTTTAAATAATTATGTCACCTGTATCAAAGAGTAACGGAAAAAATGTGGCTAGTTTACATAGGTATTTTAACTGATAGTCTTAGGCTTATTATTATTAAAAAAGGTTTTTCGAACAGAAAGAATCTTGAGTATAACATTAGGACTTTATTTTGGAATAGTGCACCTCAGACACTGATGCATACTTGAAAGAATAAATATGTGTTTCAGTATAAAAATGCAAGTTAAAGTATACATATATACCCATAAACATTCTAAGAATTTATTGCATGTACATACTAAATCAAGTAAAAAATGAATTCGAATAATTCAAATACAGATATTTTAGTATCCAAGCTATTCAAAATATTCTGCTATCTAACCAAATACGTCAAAAAATAAAAATTTTTATATGATTTTTGAAATTACCTCTTCTTGGCTTTGAATATTTGCTCTTAAATATTCAATCTCTCGTTAAAGCAGCTGTTAAGAAAATATAAATAAATATATTGCTTCAAACTTTGCAAAAAAAATTAACAAAAGCAATGGAAAAGTCATTTAAATAATATGAATGTTTAAGCATTTGTATACAAATAAGCATTTCCAGTGATGTCATTTATTTCTCATTCATAGAAAATTACTTTTTCATATTACAACAATGACATACTGCTCAATTTAATCTTATTCAACAAACATTGTTCAAAATTTATATTTCTCATACTACAGAATTAAATATATGTTCGATCAAAGAAAAACAGTAATAACTTATAAACATTAAAATTTTATCTAAAGAATTCTGAAAGGCTACAAAAAAACATGAATCATTAAAAATAAAGATCAACGAGTAGTAGTGCTTAATGGCACCACAAGTAACTCTGGTATCAGCAGATCGACCGATGAAAAAAAATAAAATTCAAACATATAATAGGAGGTAATAAACATATATTATTTCAATCTCAATAATTGAGGCCAAGTTTGGAGAGAGTTCATAGTTGTATTTTTAATTACCTTATTTCTTACTTGGAGCGTGGGTGATTCATTGTCTTGGGCATTCTTGCCTGACAGGAAAAAAGTTAGGATACTTTACAGTTTAAGTAGTTTAAAGTTTAAGGAAGTGTCAGCAACAAGAATGATAATCATATATTACTCTGAAGATTCAATGAATGTGTAAGCAGTTTCGAAGAGTAGAATGTTAATTCCAAATCAGTTGAAAAATGAATTGAGGCAATTTAAAAAAAAATGAACTACTGCATCAATCATAAAGTACTTTTAGTAACCATCAATGTCTTAAGTAAAGAAACAATAATATTGCTGTTTCAGTAGCAAAAGCCATTACATTTATCGCATAAGATTCAATATAGAGGTTATATTGAAGATAAGAGTTGTCAATCTAAATTCATTCTGGCAGAACAAGGTAAAAATTCAAAATAAAATTAATTCTAACATTCAATTAGATGTGCATATGTACTTTCAAGTAAATTTCATCCATTTATATAGTAAAAATCCACTATCCACAATATCAGCAAAAGTTCAATTTACTTATTCTTTCGAAGTCATCGGTGGAAAAAATTATTTCTCTCAAAAAAGAAAATTGAGACCTCATATATAATGCATAACACTATGGAAATAAAAAATGTGCTTAAGATACATATATGTTTAATTGTGCACTTGTTATGGTTAAAATTTAATTTATCAGCCAATGTGATGTGACCAAAATGTTCAAGTTAAAATTTGACGAATGGCTAATCAAAAATTTTTCCATTTGATATATAAACCATAAAACTTATATTGATACTAAAAAATATTGCCACATAAATTTAGGTCAAAATATTTATGTTGCCTGTATTAATAGGTACTGGAAAAAATCGGTATTAAATTGTTCAAACATCAAGCATATCTTTACACAAAAAAAGGCCTGATGATACACACATAATACATTTTTAAATAAAAATGCGCAATTTTATGCGTAACGCCTGAGAGTTGAACATTATCTTAAATTCAAATTATCTATTCACCTGTATTAACGAGTATCGGAACAACTCTGTATCGTTCACAGAGATATAAGGGGTTTGCTCAAAGTTTTTACAGTGCGCCACTTGCCTATTTGCACTAGATATTCCGTCTAAAATATTTTTTCCTGGCACAAATATATTCTGGACATGAAAAAATGAAGCATTATAGTACTGGGCTCGAATATGCATGTTTGCTATTATTTCTTCTGCCCAGGAAAAATATACATGGGATAAGTTAATAGCCAAAAACAGTCATGATAGATATATTTATAGAATGTCAATAACCTATGAAAATAAAAAAATTTATTTCATGTAAACGCACTAATATCCTTTGATAACCTGATCTAAAAATCCATAAAGTAAAAATTATCTAAATTAAGCATCTAAAAAAGATCTTAATGTTATTATCATGTAGAATAACAGCGAATTGTTACAATGAAAATGGTCCATACGGTATGCATTATAAAATTACAGATTTTGTGTGGAATTTTACAGTAGTTCTGTAAGAATTACACCATCCCTCCAAAAAAGGCCTTGAATCATGTTGCAATACAATGAATATTTTAACGTACTGACAGTTTTGCTCTAATATATTCATGGAAACAACGTTTTTCAATATTGAAGAAACGATAAGTATTGACCAGAAATAGAGAATTGTAATATAGCAGAAAAGTTCTTAATACTTTTCATGGTATTCAATGGAAAAAATAACTTAGAATGCAATTTCCTTGGCTCACTTGAAAATGTTATCATGAGTGCATCTGATGACAATCGGATGAAATAAAGAGTGCAATGAATTGATACTTGGCAAAAATCAGTAATTATATTTCGAAAATTGTACCGATCCCGATAAATATCATATGCAGTATTCAAGCGCAAATATCGTCATTCACTACATCGGATAACATGCACCTGGTCTAAATTCAGGTGCAATAATTCAAGGAGTTTGAGGTTCAAGGATTTTTGCATCGATATATTGGGCAATAGAACAGAGTACCAAGAATAATGGTTGCCAAACACTAATTATACCTGTAAGATACAATCAGTATAGATTCCGTTTTTGCCACTACCAGTCTCATATGCTGTAGCTCTAGGAGTGCACGCGTAACCAACTAATACTCCGATTTCTAGCTCGTGGCGTGGTACAACTGAGCCATGAAATCGGTTATTATATCTATTTAAATCTCGTGTAACTGGATCTGTCGTTGAGCGACAAGCATCGAGAATAATGACGATTGAACGAGTTCCTCTATGGCCCACAGCAATTTTGCAGATACTTCCAGTGATACCGCGGTCTACTGATAGACAATTACGATCTATTTCGTTTTGTATAATTTCTGTTTTATCATTAAACCGTTGCGCAACTAAATAATGTTCGTCTTCATATATGAGACCATGTCCTGCGTAATAAATGAGGACCTCACGATGTTGATCTTTCACTAACTGGTCTTTCAAATTTGAAATTTTTAGATTGATTTGATCGATATTGAGATTTTCTGCCAAAATCACTTCATAATCACACTCATTAAATTTACGTGACATCTCCCTCACATCATTCACTGCACTTTTAAGTGTACGCAGACATTCGTACTCCGAATTGCCGATTAAAAGTGCGATACCACGGTGAGCTGCAGCCATTTAAGTAGTAGATATCATTTTGCTGGACTAAATCTGAAGCAAATCTGAATCACTGTATTACTAAAACTCTGCATTTACAAAATCAATTTTGAATGCATCTTACAATCGTAGTGAATGATAATCTGTGTGACACGTGGCAATATATATTTAATTCTAAATCAAGACAGAATCTATATGAAAAAATTTACATTTTAGATCACAGTAGTAGAAAAATCATTGTAATAGGAAAAAATGGTTCAGATCACTAATTAGAATGATAGAAATCATTAATCAGAGTATTATTTAGCATATAGTAATAAAAGTGAAAATACTCTTATATATTGTAGTGCAATGTAAAAGACAAAATCTCTATCGCAAAACATATATTCATGAATAGATGTTTGAATAATAAAAAGTGAAAAAATTTATTTTCATAAGACATTTTCCTTTCAAAAAGTCCATTACAGCGTTGCATCCCAACCCTGGAATCAAAGTCATTAGGTATTTAAATACTTTTTATACTAAGTTATACATTAAAGTGAAAAAAACTATATCTAAACTAGTTATTTTAAATGATTAGCCATAATTTATAAAAATTACTTTTAGATTAAACTGTCTATCTACCTCTTCACCAGTCCATCTACCTCTTCACCAGTCCTGTCTGCATCAGCATAACCAGCCAGTAATAGTTTATCACAAATAGCTGAAATTTGGTAAGTAAATGCAGCAATATTGCTCTTGAAATGACAAAATAACCTATTGACAGCTTTGTTGTTAGGATCGCTGCATCCAAATAAGGTTAAAGTTGGTTAGATATGTGTTAGGATTGCTGCATTCAAAATGAGGCTAAAATTGGTTAAATAAAACTATTTAAAATGTGGCAAGTCATCACTAAACTTCAACAATAATTATGGCAAATCATCATGTAGTTTTAACTATTAACTATATTGATAAGAAGATTTACTTCTGATGACACAAGTAGTCTTAGCAGTCTGCATTTAAGTGTGGTAAAATACTATTTACCATAGCTCATGTCCTGTCTTGTCCTGTTGTCTTGTTTTGTCTTAGTCCTGTCCAATTTTGGCATTTAATTACTGAGTTGTTTTGCTGAGTCTAACTATTATGTAAATATAGGCACATCCAGAATTTTCATATTCAATAAGAAAGCTCTGTGGCAAATTTGCAATGTAAGGATATTCCTTCAAACCAACACATAAAATGCCTTCAACCAGGCTTTGATGCAATGTAATACTTCCAGTATCTAGTACCTGGGTTACATTAAGGCCAGATACAAGCTTTTCCACATAGTGTAAATATTGTTCACTTCATAACTGATATTAAGGATGCCAAGAAATTTAAGATATTCAAAAATGATAGAAAAATTTGTAAGGCTAAATTTAATTATATTCTACAAAGTTTTAGTGTAAGGTTGGAAGTAAGATTATGCAGGCAGTAACTTATACATTCTTTATAAATTTTCTAGTAAAATGTAAAGCAAGTTAGAGAAAAAATTGCTGAAAAAGTCACCTCAGTAGAAAAAAATTTAAAAGCGTACTATGAACTATGCATGCAACAACTGGAAGACAGATACAAAGCCTTTTTCATGTAATATTTTAGAGAAAATAGAAAATCCTTCATTTGGATTTTAGATATGACTCCAACTCAGCTCACTAGAACTGACTACTTCTACACACTTGGAGCCAAAATAGAACTATACATGTCAGTCTACACATCTACTTAACTCCCCTCTCTGTTAGGAATTAACTCCCTTAGGGATTAATTCTGTTTCTATAGCTGCGGTCAGTGTTCATTTATGACGTTCCAAGTAAATTGGCTGTACAGATTCTAGTAGGGTTTTATATTTTTTTGTGTTAATGAAATTAGCTCACTTCTATCAACACAATTAGTGCATGATGAATATACACATATTTCTACCACAGTTTCCTGTTCTATTGTGTTTCATGTTCCTAACACTCTCTTAGCAAAACATATCCAGGCTTCAATCTCACTTAGACCACTAATAGCTGCAAATGCACTTCCAGTTGCTGAAACTCTCTGCAGTTCCCAGGTGTTTTGGTTGCTACTCAAATCTTTCCACTTAACCAGATATTTATACATCCCATCTGCTGCATCTCAGTAATTGATAAAGTGTTACATGGTAAAGTTTTATCTAATTTATGAACTTTATGTCTAACTTTCTTGCAGTGCTCAACTGAAAAATGATTCCTAGCAACTGTTGCATCTTCTAGTCATTCTAAAACCTATAAATCATTATCATCAACTAGTACAGTTTGATATGGTCTTTTGTAGAATATATTCTACTTCTGTGCTCAACTGGGGTCACAAATTGTCAGGAATTAACTTATATTATAAGTTGATTCCTCTTCTATTTCTATAGCTGCAGGTGTTCTTGTTTAGAACATTCTATATTTGATACTAGTCACATTCTCAATAAGTGGCTAGTCATACAATTGTTCTAAATGTTAATTATGTTGTGTTGGAAAAGTGTAATCACTTCTCACAACACAGGTTAAGATATAATGTACAATTGAGCTGTTACTCTTTTGCATTGTTTGCCTGTTTGTTGTGCGTCTTGACACAAATGTACACTGCATTACCAAAAAATTCAATTCCTAAACTAAGCAATATTAATTTGCAAAAAACCTCTACTTGCTACATTTTTACTTGGTTACACTCAGCTTGTGCAGGAAAGTATTTTGTAACTATTTTTACTTTTCAACACACTTTTGTGTCTTTTTCTGTGAACTTCCATTCATGTTGATGTTCAACTCATTTACATGTGTGAACCAACCTTTTTTAAACATTAACTAAATGGGACTGATTTTGCAGTCCTGCATGCTGTTTGGAATTAACTCCCTTAGGGATTAATTCTGTTTTTATAGCTCTGGTCAGTTTTCATTTATGACATTCCAAGTAAATTAGCTGTACAGATGCCAGTAAGGTTATATATTTTGTTGTGTTGATAAAGTTAGCTCACTTTTATGAACACGATTAGTGCGTGATAAATACACATACTTCTATCACAGCTTCTTGTGCTTTGTTGTGTTTCACGTTTCTAACACATGCTACCATTTTAATGAACATCTATATGATTGATAAGACTACAACCTAAATAGTACGTGCTCTTGCAAGTTTTCTCTTAGACATGATTGATAGAGTATAAGCCATCTGTTCTACTTGTTTAATTTTTGTATATGAATATTGTAGCTACACTCCATTACTACACCCCATTACATGGCCAATTAATTCCATTACAGAATTTTAAAAATTCTTTTATCACTGATTTATTTGCAGAAAACCAAAGTTAGCAAAGATGCTTCATGATCCATGTGAAATCTCCTCTTCTTGCTTTCTAATGTGCATAACAATACCAGCCAAACAAAAATGCAGAAAATCACAAGTTTTCCCTAGAGATGTTCTTGGTGCCAAAACCATGGAATCTACTATAATTGTGACCCAAGGCATTAAAGCATCTACAGACCCAAGTTTGTGATATCATTTGCTATAACATTATATCAAATGAGTGCATTACAATTTAGTGTAACTGAATCAATGTTTTCCGTATTGCTGGCCACCAGTACCCCATATTTCACATCTTTTTGAAAACTCTTTCCATTCCCATATGTGCAACTGTCATGAATTAGCTTGTACTATAAATTTTATCATTTTCTGCTTATTACTGCAGGTATTCCTCTTGGAATATTCTTTAAAATGTCTATACATACTCTCTAAAGTATCTAGTCATATTCTTAAAGTATGTGGTCACACAATATATCTGAACTAAGCAATGTTGTATTAGAGAAGAGTTAGGAATTAACTTTTTGAGGGGTTAACTCTATTTTATAGCTGTGGAATTCTGTTTTATGGTAAGTCATTGCTGGACTTTGGTGACAGTTTAAGTTTAGGATTTATGTGTTGCTGGAAAGTATGTTCACTTCCAGCAACACAATTTATGTCTGTATAAATACACTCTCTGCTATAGTTTTGAGTCATGTTTGAAAACACATTCATAGCAGTTTACTGGAAAGTACATTGCCAATAGTTCAGCACTTTTTAGTTTCTGTATTGCTTCAATTCCAAAGTTCTAGCACCTGTTCTGTTTGGTTTTGTTTTCTACTGTGATTTTTTCCGTCTGACTCAAGTTCCTTGCTATGTCTTTTATCTGTTTAGCATCTTGCTTCCTTATTCTGTTTTACTTGCTCTTTGTGTCCTTGCTTGGGTCTTTACACTTGACTCTTTTAATTTGTTTGGCTCTAGAAGCGTTTTATAAGCAGGAATGGTTAACTTAAGTCTCTAGCAATTTGGAGCTCTCAGACCTTTTTATCTCTAACCATAGCAGCAATATGCCTCTGTGCCTTAGCCACAAAAGTCTAAAAGAGTTGTTAGAGGGAGGTGAATAGAGATAACCCTGATTGAGTGCCCTACACCAAACAGAAAGTGTAATCTGAAACAAATTTTATTGATTGAGTTCTTTGTTTAGAGTCTTAAGTCATGGCACACAACCTTACCAATGAACAGCTGAATTGTTTAATTGAGCAGTTACAGCAAACAAATGTAGCAACTGCACAGCTCCACCAGGAGCAAGTTAATGTTGAACAAGAATTTAGAGCAGCTTGTGAGATCCCCAATTATCAACCTGTAGTACCACAAAATGCTGTCCAGAAAGAATCTAAAGTTGATACTTCAGCACAATTCTTTGAAGATAAGGACCAAACTGAGACATTTCTTACCCTACTAGAAATATACTTTGAAGTTAAAAGTTCTTGCTTTTCTTATGACTGCTCTGAGATATTATTTGCAATTAATCATGTAAGGCATGTGGTATTCAACTGAGCCCTTCCATATTTTCATGCTGATCATGCTATTCTGTTCAACTATGAACAACTCATCAAGAATTTTAAGATCACTTTTGGCTATGTTAATAGACCTTGACAAGCAGCAAGAGAACTATTAGAACTCAAACAAGTTTGACATATTATAGTATCATATATTTCAGATTTTCAGTGCTTGAGTTTAGAATTAAACTGGTCCAACACTATCCCATTGATAGACATGTTTGATAAAAGCTTAAGCAAAGAAATAATGCAGTCCCTTTGTATCTATAAATGACTCATGTATTTAGCTGAATTTTTTAAATTAGTCTTTTTTATTGACTACAGATACTTGGAATTTTGTAAGGAATTTTCCAACACATCTTGTATCTTTGCAAGACCTGCATCTATCATTAATAATGAAGTAGAAAATATTATCATAGGGGCTACACAGCGTTGTGATTCATTGAACTCTCAGAAATGGCTAAAAATAATAAACTAGAATTTGTGTTTATATTGTGGTGAGGGTGGACATACTATTGCTTCCTGCCCTAAGCAACATAAAGCACCTACAGATTAAAACTTGACTAGTGAACTATCTCAAATTAGTAAACAGCATCCATATTTTTGTGTAGAACTTACGATTGAAGAGTAAGGGGTCAAATTAGTAAATGCTTTAGTTGACTCAGATGCAGATCATTCATTAGTGGATGGACACTTCCTTCAGTTCCTTAAGATTTTATCTCAGCCTTTAGATGAACCTGTTATGTTTAAAAGCATTGGAGAGGAACCTCAATTGTCTGGTACAATTCATTGTTCTGTAACATTAGAATTGAGAAACAAGCAGGTTACATGTACTCACACATTTTATATTCTAGAGTCAGTTGTTTCTACTACCATTCTGGGTATGGACTGGCTCAATAAATATACCCCATGTATCAACTGGAATACTCTCTCTGTTAACATTTCTTTGACAAAAAGAAAAAAGAAGAACTGAGGAGCTACTACAAGTTCTGAACTAATAGATTCATATATTTTGTGTAGTGTGAACAGCAAATTGCTACCAGTTGATAGTCTAGCTGATAATATACTCAATAAAAGTTGACACTTCAGTCCCAGTCAATCAGCAAGAAGAAACTTTGAGACTTGTATCAGCCTACTACCAAAAACTTGCCTCTGTCTTTTAAAAACAACTTTCCAATATATTACCAATACATCGTAAATTCAACATTGGCATTGATATTCAAGCAAGAAAAAAAAGATACCATATGGTCCAATATATCTATTACCTGAGCCCAAATTAAAAGCACTTTTTTATTTACTTGGATGAATAACTGGAGAAAGGGTTCATTTGGCCTTCAAAGTCTGCTGCAGGTGCACCTATATTTTTTTGTAAAGAAAAAGAGTGGGGATCTACAACCAGTAATTGGCTACCATGATTTCAATTTAATAACAAATAAAAATCAATATCCTCTTTTCTTGATTCACAAACTACTGTATCAATTTGAAAAAGCTCAAGTTTTTGCAAAGATGGGCTTATGAGGAGCCTATAAGTTAGTATGCATCCACAAAGGAAACGAATGGAAGACCACTTTTTGGTGCAAATTTTGACACTTTGAATATTTAGTAATGCCATTCGGATTAACTAATGCACCAGCTATCTTCCAGAATATGATGAATGAAGTATTTTTTGACAACTTGAATCAGTTTTGTGTTGCTTATCTTGATGATATCCACTTACTTTCAGAAAACCTTGAGCAGCATATACAAAATGTATCTATGGTATTGTTAGGAATTAACCGGTTAACGGTTAATCCAATATTTATGTTAGCTGCATGATTTTTTCTGTTCTCAGTTTAAGAATTCTCAATGCTGACATCATGTTATCACTTTAGCCAATGGAATAATGCCACAGTGCAATTACTACTAGTCCATCATGTGATTGAATAATTATCTATCTTGCATTACTAGAGTTCACTTCTAGCAACACAGTAATATATACTGTATGATCTATGTCTAAATATCTGTTTGTATTACATGTATTTGAATGTTTAGCAAAGAATTCTTTGTATGCAAAGTTGGAAAAGTGCAGATTTTCAGTTGCTAAAGTTAATTTGCTTGATTATATTATCTCCAATTTGAGCATTTCTGAAGATCTAAACAGAATTAAGGATATTCAAACTTGACCCATTCAAACAAAGTCAAATCTGTTCAGTCATTTTAGAGATTTTCAAACTTCTACTACATATTCGTGCCACAGTATTTAAATGTCACTGTTTCTATGTTACAGCTGTTGAAAAAAAGGTCAAAAGTTTGATTAGATTTAAAATTACCAATCATCTATTGAAAAATTAAAATCCAATTTTAATTGAACCACTCCCACAACATGCTGATACAGCCAAACTGTTTGTAATTGAAACCAATTCATTGGATTTTGCCATTGGTGGGATTTTCTCTCAAGATTTTGGTGGTGAGACACATTTGGTTGCACATTGTTTGTATAATTTAACTGCACCCAAAATTAATTATGAGATACATGATAAAAAAGTTCCTGCTACTGTTGCTTATTTCTACTAGTGGAGACCTTTTTGTTCAGTAATGCTGAACCTATAAAAGTCTTCATTGATCACCAAAACCTGTTGTACATTTCATCTTCTAAGAAGTTAAACCAGCAACAAGTCTGCTGGTCTCTGTTCCTTTGTGACTTTAGTTTTTAAATTATTTTTTGACTTAGAAAAGAAGGAGAAAGTCCTGATGCATCAAATTGCAGAAAAATTTATTAGCTGCAGCACTCTGATGATCAGGTACAAGGTCAGAACCAAGTCTTTTCACCAAAGGAACAATTTATATAGGTGTTACTGAAGAACATAATCAACTGTATTTATTAGATCAAATTAAACTTGCTCAAGCCACAGATGATAAAGTTCAAGATCTGAATAAAAAACCAAGATTTTTGATTAAAAGTGAGTGTGTCATGCATCATGGACAAGCTGTTGTACCAAAAGAGTCATGCATGGAAATCATCTAAACTGGCCATTATTCTGCAATTACTGGACATACTGGAATTCAGAAGACTATCAAATTCATTTTAAAGGAATTTTGGTGGCCTATAACGTGGAAGAATATAACAACTTATATCGAATTGTGTGATATTTGCGCTTGGTCAAAGTCTGCACATATGAAACCAACAGATCTTTTACACCCACTGCCAGTTCCTTCTAGACTGTGGTATTTGGTCTCCATAGATTTTATTGTTGATCTTCCACCTATTTGAGGTAAGGATTCAATTTGAGTAGTCATGGACTGATTCTCAAAAATGGCTCATTTTGTTAGCTGCACAAAAAACATCATTTCATCTCAGTTGTCTGACCTATTACTTTATCATGTCATTTGCCATCATGGTACTCCCCATGATATTATTTTCAATTGGAGATCTATGTTTGTATCTCAGCTCTGGTCTTCATTGCTAAAAAGTTATGGTATAACTTGGAACTTATCAACTGCACATCATCCATAATCTGACGGTCAGACTGAGCAGGTAAATCAAATATTGGAGCAATATCTGTGGACATATTCCAACTTTGAATAAACTAATTAGCTTGACAACCTTCCAAAAGATGAGCTTTACTACAATTCACATCATCATACATCTATCAGCATGAGCCTATTCAAGGCTACTTATGGACATGATTCTCCTGTGGATTGATGTAAGGAAAATACAAACACAGCAATACAAGAACACTGTTAGGAAAATGTAAACAACAAATTACACAAGAATAGAGATGGTACTTGATATTAACCTACATGTGCTACTAAAAGTGAGATAACTTTCACAATACACAAAACATACCAGCATGAAGAACAGGGTTTAGTTCTTTAAAGTATCTTAAAACGATAACTGAAACCAAACTGAAACTGAACTGAAACTGAACTGAAACCGAAGTGAAACCAAAATGAAACCATGAACAAATTATAATGCAGCTACAGAATAGAATTAACTCCATTAGGTGTTAACTTCTGACAATTGATCTACTGAAATAGTTTCTGAGTCTTCTATGACTCTGCATTGTTACTTGTTGAATTTAAGCAATTCCATGTTGAATCTTTGTCTAGAAATAGAAGACACAAAAGACACTGCTATGCGCTTTGCAGATGGTAAATATTGTCATTTCAAGTTTAGAGAGTAGAAAATGGTCTTTTTTGATAGATATTTTATCAAAATCAGACAATTTATTAAGCTAGATTGGAGGAAGTTGAGACTTTTTAAGATCATCAAGAAAGTAAACCCAGCATCTTACAAATTACAGCTTCCATACTCAATGAAAAGATTTCACAATATTTTTCATGTGGCCCTTTTACATCCTGCTAAAGATACGTACAACAGGCCATTGAAATGGTGCTTACCTTGTGTTATTTTAGATCAGGAAGACAATTATCATAAAGTTAAAGATATCTTGGATACAAAATGTGAAAAATGCAAGTGGAAATTTTTAGTATTTCTTATGAATATACAGGAAAAGATAATAACAAAACAAAGATTACAGGAGGGTAGTAACATTATGCAGACATAATTTGCATTGCTGAAAGTGAACAAGAAATACACTCAACAACGCAAACAAAATCTTGATGCCAGTATTATAACTTGTGGTGGCAAGTTGCATAAAATGAAATAGAATGTGAAAGCTAGAGGAAACAAGGGGCAAATACAAAACACACAGAGGTATGTAATACTTGGTATTCCAGACTGAAATGTACAAGCTACAACTTGCATAATTGGAAGTGAATTCCAATTATATCTCAAATCTTCAATATTTCCAGTATAACCAAATCTGTTCAGTTTCAGCTGCAGTAATTATAATAACCAGTTTATCTTGAAACTTACGACATTTACTTCTTGGATTTCTGATTAAGATGGAAATGCAATGCCAAATAGAATTGTTTGACCTTTTCATGTTAGAAAAACAAAGTTTAATCAGTATTGTACAAAATGATGCAGCTAAATAATTGAATAACTCTTAAAAAGGTAATTCCCTTAAGAACTAATAGTTGTAAACAAACTAGTTCCTTACAGTATTCTGGAAAGGGTACTTAGCTAATGAAAACAGTTGGGGGCTAGAAAAAAGTTTATTGAGCTACAAGTATTTGGTTCAAGACTTTAAGAACTATTATATTTCAACACTGGAGTCTACAACTAGGAGGGTATCTGTTAGGAGTTAACTCTTTAAGAGGTTAGTTTTATTCTATAGCTGTGGAATTCTACCAAAGTTTTGAGAGGAGTCAATGTTTAATACAGCAGGCTGTAGTGATGGGTTAGGATTACACTTTGTATGTTGCTGTGAAGTATATTCACTTCCAGCAACACATTTGCATCTGTATAAAGTTTACTCTCTTGCAGTTACAGTTTTGCATATTGCTTGTTTTGCTTACACATTCTTAACAATCAGGCAGTGTACTGGACAAACATACATTTTCTGCATGCTACAAGTCAGCTCCAGGGGGGGATACTCTAATGAAATTGTAGGATAAGCCCACTAGTAAATAGAAATTTTTCACTTTAAATTAACTCCCCTCTCATGAGACTTGCATAAAAAGTGTTAAGAAAAATGATGATTTTTAGTTTGACTTTGTTGTTTATTCAGAGTTTTTGATTGAATCTTTCCATTTATTGACAAAATGGTGTTTGTGAGTTGTATATATTTTTAAGAGTGGTCTTTTGATGTGGATTCGATGTCTGGATTCAATCAGGTATAGTATATAAACATTATATTATCACCAGTCAGTATTTGCCTGTAGAGAATAAATGGTTTCATTGCCCTTGTGTGTTTTCTGGTCTTCAATAAATTCTGTAGGAATTCCAAATCAAGTGGTACTGATGGCTTTTCTGCTGGTGGTAAGAGGGAGTTTTTGGACATCATCATAGTTGATTGACTGGTTAACTACTTTGAAGCAAGAATATTACATTTTAAACAAGGATTAGTTACATAATTTCAAAGTTGACTTAAAGATTGATGTTGTGTTTGAAAAAGATATCTAGTTAAAGAGGATTTTACATCAGAAAGCTTAAATATTCCTGCAAATAAGCTAAAAAACTAGAATATATAGTGGTTTTAAACGAGCTGGTGGAACGAAAAAAACCTTTATTATTCTACTATTTCTGAGCACCTATGTAAAATGTTAGAAAACAGGCAAGTTCTAAATGGAAATTATTATATTTGAAGTGAGATGATGAATTGAAATTTTTTACGTAGTAGTCGAAAATATACAAGATAACAAAATTGAAGTATAAATTATATACCCCAGCTCAGTAAATCTAGTATCAAAGATGCATATAAATGTACTGGCAACGCTTTACTACGTGAATTTGGCAATATTAGGCTGATAGCATTTTCGGCTACAGGTTTCTAGAAATTTCATTATATTTTAAAGGCACATGAGAAAATATCTCGTAGATTTCCAATTTGCAAGCAGAGATTTAATCTCGTAGCAGTTTGTTTTATAATTTTTTTAGTATCTTGAGGTTCAAGACCAGAATGTCTCATCCTTACCGTGGCATTGCAATCGTTGTCGGAATTTCAGAATATGATAATATAGGCAAATTAAAAGGTGCAGTCAACGATGCAAACGAAATGACAAAAAATCTGAGAGAACATCATTTTGACGTCATTGATTTAATTAATCCAAGCATCGATAAAATTACAAGGGGGGTCATAGAACTCAATCTACGATTAAGCGTCAACAGCTATAACGTGGTGATAGTATATTATGCCGGGCATGGCGTTGCTGATTTCAATAGTCATTTTATTTTAGGACCAGAATACACTTTTGAGAATAATCAGTTAGCATTCAATGGATTAAATATTGAGGAAAATATTATCAAAAAAATTTGTGCAATGAGCGTTCCTGAACATAAAAAACGCTCTCTTCTCGTAATTCTTGATACATGCCGTACAAATAACATGAGAAGCGCTGACGAATTTCGTGTAAGTAAAAGTCAGCACGGAAACAAAGGATCTATCGGAATATTAGTGGGTTATGCATGTGGGAGGGGATTAACTGCCACTGACGGTTATCATGGCTTGTATACGCAATTCATTCTTGAGGTACAATAGGTCATTTTTTTCATTTGACATTCTATGCACATAATGATAAGCATACTTTTCTTATTCATATAGTGTGATGAATTTTGGAAGCTTACTGGCAAATGTATCCTACTTTTTAAGTGCACATTATGATTCTTTATTCTATGATATCAAAACAATTAAATATTTTAATGGTATTAATATTTTACTCTCCTATAGGCTAGAGAGTTTCCCATTGAAAAATTTTTGTTCCCAACATGGTAAAAACCTTAGGATTATTGCTGAAAATTTTTATTGCTGATAAAATGCTGATAATTATTCTCTACACAAGTCACTTTAGGTAGTACTAGTGAAATTTCGATACAGTAATATTAATTCAATATCTCAATGCCGAATTTCATCGCAATTAATCCCTCCTTAATTTTCTTATTGTTTCAATAATGATTCATTTTATGTTAATGTGAACAATTCGATTTAGAATATCATACATTCAAATTTTTGCTCAATGTATTTACAGTTACCCATGCAGATGTAAAGCTCCAATGTAGACATTTTTAACAGAACTTTTTCATTACAGGAGTTTTTCAAGCCTGGTGTATGCGTTTTGGATGCATTAAGTAATGTTAATACTCGAGTAGTAAAAGAAGGAGGCAATGGTCAAAAACCTCAGATGGTTGTGGACGACGTAAATTATTTCAAATTTTGTTTGAATCAGGTAAGTCTCTCTGTGAAATCTGCAATTTTTATAATATCAAGTTTTTTCAGTTGCATAGGAACCAAGCATTTTGGTAAAATTTAAAGTGGATGAGTTTTGGCTGGATAATTGATGAATCCTTTAATTTTCTTTTTTTTACACTACCATTGTTTTAAGTATTAAAATGAATTATCTTTGAACAAATGCTAAAATATATTCATGCTCTTTTATTGAACGTACCAGGAGTGAAATTTAAAAAAACAAATGAGCTCTGAGAAGTGTCAAAATTTTCTAATGTGATGAATATCAGAGAAAGAAAAACAGATTGAAGTGAGAAATAGATTATAGTCGCATATATATATAATAATAATAATAAATGGCAGGTTCATGAACAATTTCAATAGTGTACTACAGTTGTAGAGGCTACTATATATGTGTAGTCAGCTAGGTCAGCATCAGTATAAAATTGATTTTATTCAAATGATCAAAGTAATGTAATACCTAATTGACATATGATGAATAGCTAGATCTATCCTAAGCAAAAGAGGTCTATTTGTGTAAACTTTCTATCAAAAAGATGTTAGCGTAATATATTTTTTCATTTCCAGTAGGACTGTATTTTCAATAAATATACGTAGCATGATATATAAGTACCCCTATGAATCAAGTGCAATCAACTAATAATCCATATAAATGGTATGCTATCATTTTTACATCTTACTTAGCCACCTAAAACATTGGAAGAGTTAAATGAAGAAATTGAGCTTCTAAATTCTGAGCTTAAGAGAAAGAGCATAACTTTAAAAGACAGAGAAGAAGAAAACATTAAGGTAATTTGAGTTTGTATACATATAAATATAATATAATTTATTTAAATATGCACACAGATACATACATGTATGCACAAAGATACATATATAGACATATTTACATACTTATAAGTTTTATTTCAGATAAAAACAGAGCTGGAGGAGCAAAAATATACTAGGAATGGTATGAGGGCAGAGTACAATGGCAGAATCGCAGTGGTATGATTTTTTAGAAATACTTAAATTAGGCATCACACCTCATAAATCAGAGTTCAGAAGACAAAATGTATTACAGTAAGCCAATGATAAAATTCTTAGCACAAGAAAGTAATTAATGAGAAAGTACATTGTAATATGCTGTGATGGGGCTTTTTTTCTAAAACAATTATCAAAGGAAACTTTTAATTACTTCCAATATTTGTGAAAATCTCTGAAATTCTTGAAATGCTATTGCACCTTTTGGCTGTGGCTTTTTTCATTTTGGTACAATTTGGAATTTAATTAGAAAATTTAATGTATTGAATTTCATAGAAAATGGAATTAAAAGCTATGTGTCCTGTGCCATTCAAAAACTACCAAATATTAGTGATTTTTTAAAATTTATTTATTGATATTTCTTATATGTGCATTTTAAATTAAAGCCAATTTTAAGTATCAAACCATTTGAAACTATAGAAAAATTTTTCCACTTATTGGATGGTTATATTTATATGTATATATATATATATATATATATTTAGTTGTGTACTTCTGTAAAGCTATATCGGTCGTATCAATATCTACCAGAGTCTTCAGTTAGGTAAGGCCTATATTGGAGTGAAATTGACCCATGAATGTAGTTATACTCCTAATATATTAAGGTTAAGTAATTTTTATCCTGGCATGAGCAAAAGTGTTGTCATTCAATGTAGACTACAATACTATAGATTAGCCTACATGGGATTCTAGTTAGGAACTATCATATATGCCCAGGATTATCCACTTATACCCAATATTACTTTGTTCACTGATACAATTACATGTCTTATAATACTGCCATTTTTCCTTATTATAATACATATCACTTACAAATTCTGTTGAGCCATCGCTTTTCAAGACATGATTTTAGATTTGATCTTCAATGGCAATATCTGAAATGTTATACTGAACTGCAGCATTCATATTTTGATGACTTACCTTATATATTAATTCAATGGAAATAATAATTGAGAGGACAATGAGTCCTTTTGATATTTGATATTATTTTTTCTTGATGGGATTTTTTTGTTTCTCGTCTTTCTTATAGCTCTGCTTACACTTTCTCATCCTGAACTACTTAGATTCCAATATTACAGATAACCGTAATGTCAACTTTCATATTTTTTCTTACTGCCACTTAATGAAACAATTCTTTTCCAGCTTGATAGCAACATAAAACTCTTGCAAACGGCAAATGAAAAGCAGAATTTGGAGATTAAAAAGGTACGGTGTACGCATTTTGAACTATTTTAGAAGTAAATATCCTTCTTTTGATTACACAGTAACTGTTATTTAAGCTGTGCATATATACATATATATATATATTTCGGATGAGCAAACAGAGGATTCAATTTCACTATTGCGAACCAGACATATTTTCATTGCGGACTAGGTACTGCTAGATTATAGCTTTGTCAATATTTTTTTGTATTTAATCAATAAAATCATACCATAAATCTTCTATGATGTGCTTTATTTTTGTAGCTTTGCGCTCATTCATTGTTCAAATATGTTTTTCAATTCAAATCAATTATGGGATTCTATATTGCATGGTTTTTATTTGAATAGTATTTTTTTGAACAATAATATGAAAAGAAATATAAAGTGTGAACTCTTTTCACATTTATTTATATTACAAAGATGCTAAAAGTCTTACTTTATACTTGTATCAAGGTATGAAAATTTCAATGCCTAAGAAATGTTTTGCCTTTTCAGCATTAAATTTAATGGCAAAACATTGATCATGAATCAAACCTTTTTGTACATGTGTTTTTTTATTCCATTTCTGCCAAATTAATATTTTGCACAATGAATTTTGCTGAAAATTATTGAAATTTGATATAATAGTCTTCACTACATACTTTTACTGTATAATTCGAAGTCATTCTTTACATTTTTAGCTTGAAGAAGAAATTGAACGCATGCAAATAGAGCCTAGAAAGTTTCAATTGCAGAACAACATGGTATGTTTATATTATTATTAAGACACAAAAGCAGTAGAATATTACGAACACCTTAAAAAATTTTATTCTATTTTGAACTTGATACAAACTTAATTCATGAATCTTTTACACAATTAATCTTTTTCTAAATTCTCTTAGCAAATGCTTTGAGTATTCTAAATCATATAATGTTACTTTTACTCTGTGTTTGTGATTGACATTAAGTAAAGAAAAAGTCATATCAGACAATTGGAATAAATCATTCTTAACTCGATATTAGAATTTTCATTTGTTTAACAAGACTTATATGTCATGGGTTTTCTCTTCTCATTAGATTAATGCAATAGCTTTACTCTTTTGAAACCTATGTGTGATATAAAATCTGATTTGCCATTTGACTGATTTATGCAGTTTATCTTCAATTAAATTATTTTTCTGTAGTTTGAATGAACTAACAAATCTAACTTTCAGTTTGATTTTTCATATTGCATATATGTTGCTTCATCTTAGTTTCAACTTGATTTTTATGATTACTATTTGATTGAATCAGTTACCTTTACCTCATGTATTTATGTTTCAGTTTGCTTTTGGAAATAATTTTTTAGATTTGACTCTTTGCAAATGATGACTTTGATAAAATCCTTTTGTTCTGTTAATAAGATTTATTTGGTATTTTTTACAGTATTGATTGTTTTTTAAATTTAAAATCTTTATTAATACCCAAGAAAAGTTGATCTCAATTGAATATAGATTTTTTTATAGGTGTCATATTTTCATGTATATATTTTTTCTAGAACTTAATTTTGAAATGATTTCGTATTTTGCTCAACCATAAGATTTCATGTGCATTTATTTTTCATATGCTAAAATGTGGCGTATTGAATTTGTATAAAGAATACTTCATAATTATTAGTGTTATTTCACAAAACAATTGTGAACCATTTTTTTGGTCAAAAGGAGAAAATTAGTGACAGTGAAATAATGGAAAAGATTTATGAACTTACTGGGGGAGTATTTTGGAGAAAAAATAAGGACAGATTAGGATGGCAACCTAATAACTGTTCTTCTGAGTTTATTGAGACCAATAACAGGATAACATACATCGGTTTATCTCGCAATAATTTGACAGGTACATTGATTTTTAATGCTGATGTATACATAATATATAAAAGTGGTGACTTAAGTAATGTAGTTTTTCTTCAAAGTACATAAAATATATAGCTTCTTTTTTTTTATTTGCAAGCCTTTTGGCCGTTTCTATAAAGCTAGGAAATACTCTATTTTCTGAAGTGCTTTAATAAATTTTTGCTCTAATATGCAACAAGGATCAATCAATAAATGTTGAAATATTAGTTAACTGACCATGTATTTTTTATAGACGTTATGAATGTATATATATAGATTTGATTGAAAAAGAATTAAAAATTCCATGTATTCTCCTCATCAGACTTCAATGACGAGATAGTTTTTATATAAATTAACTCCTTGTATTAATATTCTGCATTCTGACCAAAAAAGTGTGATGTTTTGTAGCATCTTAGTATATATACATATTTTTCAGTCAGAACTTTAACAGCATTTAAAAATATTTAGATTATTCACATGATGATATCTATATATAATATTTTTTGACCTACTTTGATATTATTCTCAGATTAAAACATGTGGTTTGCTAAATGGTATAAATCTTAATATTTTTACCATCTCTGTTGTAATATGAAGGCAATAATAAGCTTACATACTCTCGTTAGTTTTCATCAATCTTGTTAAAAGTTTACCCTCAGTTTCATATTTATTAATTGTAATATCAAAAATACATGCATTTCATTTTTTCATCTGTTTCTTTCATTCAAATTTAAATGCTAACTTATTAATAGTAATATGTACCTTTATAAATTTAAAGTATTAACCGACTTGTTGCACTGTTTATGTGTAAGGTGTTTGTAAATAGAAGTACTTTTGCGCATTTTTCCATTTATCCCAGCTTACTTAACTTTTTTTAGGCCTGATACCATCAGAGCTGGGAAGACTCTCCAGTCTAACTGTCTTGGACTTGTCTTTTAATGGATTAAAAGGTAATATTAACATTTTCTGTGTATCTGCTCCAGATTTCTTAATATTTTTCACTAGCAGTAGTGTTACTAAACAAATTAATTTTGATTGAATTTTATTCGTATGAAATGCTATTCTATCTTACGATATTAGTTATTTTATTGGTCAAAACCGGTAGCATTGATTAATAGCAGCACAACTGGCGGTACCAATTGAAAAGAATCTATTGACTCATTTAGAGACACAAATATTGCTACATGGAGATAAATATATTTTTCATACTGTAAATGGGTTTAATGAAAGTTTCATAATAATTTTTCATGTAAAATGGATTCATTCTATTTTTACATACTATATTTTTTTATTTATTGCTCTATCTGATTTGCATCTTTAACACCATGTATTATTTTCATGATTACTTAGAAATCTAGATAACCTTTGAAAAAAATGAGTAGATTGCATATTTGTAGTTGTCCATGTTATTTTCGTTACTTTCTTGCAATGCAGGTGCAATACCAGTAGAACTTGGTGATTTAAAAAATCTAGTGCATCTTTTTCTCCATGATAATCAATTAACAGGTGAAGAAGTTTAACATTTATACATATGATTACTTGTTCATTATACAAAATTGCAACATAGCTGTTTTTAATGAGAACCTAGATTTTCGATTATAAAGAAAGCTACTTTAATAAATCATTCATGTAGTTATATTTTCTACAATACAACTTGATCTTTCCGTAATTGTTACATACAGTAGCTAAAATTGATCTGAAAATCCTAAACTCCCTACTCATTTCTTTATCTCTAAACTACCCAGTAGTAGAAAATAAATTTTAAAATACTTTTGAGCAATATTGTAATTGGTCCTCCAATAATATCTGGATGTAATATTACCTTCCACTTGTAGAGGTCAGTTTCAAAGAACTGACTATTGATATTTTTGTTACTTTTCTTGCAATGCAGGTGCAATGCCAGTAGAACTTGGGGAATTAAAAAATCTAGTACGTCTTGAACTTAGTGGTAATCAATTGACAGGTGAAGGGGTTTAATACTTATATGTGTATATATATAAATATATATATATATGATTACTCATTTGTTATACAAAATTGCAAGATAGCTGTTTTTATTAAAACCAAGATTTTTGATCATATAAAGCTACTTGAATATATTATCCATATGATTATATTTTTTACAATGCGACTTGATCTTTCCATAATTGCCTCGTACAGTAACTAAGAACGATTTAAAAATTTTGAACTCCCAACTCATTTTTATATTTTCTAAACTACCCAGTAATAGAAATTAAATTTTTAAATATTTCTGCGTAAAATCATATGGTGCTCCAATATTTCTAGGATACAATATTATCTTTCATCTGTGGAAGTCAGCTCAAATAAACTGACTTTTAATATTTTGTTACTTTTCTTGCAATGCAGGTGCAATACCAGTGGAATTTGGCGAATTAAAGAATCTAAGTAATCTTAATCTTGGTTATAATTACTTGACAGGTAAACAGGTTTAATATTTATATATATATATATATGATTATTTGTTTGTTACACAAAATTTCAAGATAGCTGTTTTTAATAAAACCAAGATTTTCGGTCATAAATAGCTACTCAAATATATTATCCATATGATTATATTTCTTACAATGCGACTTGATCTTTCCATAATTGCTTCATGTCGTAACTAAGAATGATTTAGAAATCTTGAACTCCCAACTCATTTTTATATTTCTAAACTACCTAGTAATAGAAAAAGAATTTTCAAAATATTTCCGGGATGCGAGGTTACTTTTTATTCATGGAGGTCAGTTCAAAAGAACTAAGCACTAATTTTTTTGTTACTTTCTTGCAATGCAGGTGTAATGCCAATGGAGCTAGGGAAATTATCGAAATTGAAAGAGCTTTGGCTCAATGGTAATTACTTGACAGGTAAACGGGTTAAATATTTATGACTATTGATTTGTAGTATAAAATTACAATAAAACTGTTTATAATCAAAATGTACCTTTTTGATAATGAAAAAAGCTACTTGAATCTATTATTCATATAATTACATTTTCTACAATTCAACTTGATGTTTCCATAATAACCTCATACAATATCTAAGGACAATTTAGAAATCTTGAACTCCCTACTCATTTTTATATTTCTAACTACCAGCAATAGAAAATGAATTTTCAAAATAATTCTGTGTAATATCATAGGTGATCCTCCGATAATTCCAGGGTGCAAGATTACTTTTTATTCGCGAAGGTCAGTTTAAAAAAACTGACTAAATTTATCCTTTAGTGTAAATAACCATTGCCACAAAACATGACATATGTGTAAGTATCATATTTGTAACTTTGCTCATAATTATTGCTTGCTCCGCACTTTTTGATATGATCTAGATATAATAAGTATAAAACTGGCTAACATATCGTAACTAAATTGCAGTTTATTTTTTATGTTTTCTTCCATTTTGTCCCTTTTATCATTGATTTGATAAGGTTTTAAATTGCATCTTACATTTCTTCAGGCCTTAACAAGATGGTGGCGATTCTTAAGTTTAAGGTTAAACTGGCAAAACCTCAGAGCAGTTTTAGTAACATAATTAAACTAAATCTTTGAGTTCAGAAGTTCATTCATTATTGAAATAATATGCGCAGAAATATGCATACATAGTATGTTATCATTAATATGAAAAAAATTGTATATTTTAATATTGTTTAAATTGCAGATACCCTCTAGCACTGGTCTACCCGTAAAATTTGTTTCGGTTCATACCTTAATGTCTTGGAATATAATTAAAGTTATAATATAAATATCAGCAAATTCGTAAATGAGGGTAAATAGTGCCATTTTTAAACTGTTAAAAAACTGAATTCAGTTGTGACACACAATAAAACAGGTAAACAATCCAAGAGAGTAACAGCTCAAATGTACATTATATCTCGACCTGTGTTGTGAGAAGTAATTACACTTCTCTAACACAACATTACTAATTTTGGACCTATTGTATGACTAGCCACTTATTGAGAATGTGACTAGCATAAAAATGAAGAATGTTCCTAATAGGAACATCTGCAACTAAAATAGAAAAGAGGAATTAACTAGTAATATAAGTTAATTCCTGACATTAGTATAAAATGTATGATTATAGAGATGTTAGAATTATAAAGAAAATATATAGCTAATATAATATTGTTTGGAAGCATTGGGATTTGTACAAGAGACTTTTATACTACTAAATGCTCTTTGTACCATTAAACCATCACCTCCAATTAACTAGGGGGGCCAGAGGGCTCCTAGTATCTTGTGACAGGGCAGATATTCTGGCAAGAAGATTCTTTTTTTCTTGAATGAGTTCAACAAATAAATGCATCTGGTCCTTTTCATATTCAACTTTACTTTTTTCACGATTTGCCTGTCCTATTGAATCAAGTCAAAAAGTAGTGAGATGTTACAATTTCTTGATAGAGCAGTATAATGCCAATGGCTATATCTGCACAAACTTCATACCAGGATCATACCTTGTTCAGCATTTGTACCTTCATGTTTAAATTTGTTATAGATATTCCTATCATTATCAAAATTGTCTCAATATGACATGTAGAGTATCTTGTTGGTAGTTAAATCTCTATATTCTCATCACAGAGTTTGGCAGAAAATTCATCATAGTTTATGTTTATTCCAAGATTAGCCATTTTGCAATGATTTAAGGTTAGTCAAGAAAGTAGCTCTAAATATATATATATATTCTGGCAGTTGAGATAGAATTGAGACAAGAATCAGTTTTATATGGAACTGCACAGCTGTTAGGAATTAACTTGCAAAAGTATCAATTCCATTTGTAACTGCAGTACAAAGATTTGCGCACTTATAAGATTCAAGGAGACTCACACATTTGGAGTATTTGGGATGCATTTTAATGTACCGCAGGAGGTTATGAGGTTTGTTGGACTGTACCCCAGGGCTGCATGTGTTTTGTTATTGTGTTTATAGGGTATCCTGACTTCTATCAATGCAATTAGTAGCTGTAATGTTTCTGAACTAATTCTTGTCTTTTTTCTTTTGAGTTTTCTTTGTTACATTTCTAATAACAGCAACATGTTTATTCCATGTTGTTTCTTTTTGGAAAAGTTACAGTTTAATGTTACAGTTTGAGTTAGTTGTCTGTTCCTTTATACTTTTTATGGATTTAGCCCTAGGTTACTTGGGTGAATATACTTTAAAAAATCTCCGTGGATGAGGGGCAAAAATATAGGACCTATTTGAGACATTTTGTGTTGATAAATTTTGAACGTATCCGAGTGGTTAATAAGTGAAGTTAGGTTTCAGGATAAAGCTAGGGGTATGGGTTTGAGTTCCATGGTGGTCAAAAATGATGTAACTTTATTTCCACCAAAATTTTAATGTGTACTTCATTTATGCTCAAAAATGAACAGCAGAAGTTTCAAAAATAGATAAAATATGCTACTTAGTCAAAACAAATTTTTACAGTTCATAACTATTTTTCACTTTTGTCAAGTGCTTTTTGATTTACTTCCTTACATGTAATATATATATATATATGTAATGGCTTTGAAGAATAGTAATCACAGCAGCAGCAATGACATTAATGTCTTATTGGTTTTATTTTGCATTAGATTACACATGGCATTCCCTACAACATTTGGTCCGCCTCCTTTCAGAAGTACATTACAATTTTATTTTCTGAAAGAAGTATGTAAAGGAGTGTTATGAATGTACCAGACAAGAAGAACACAGAGGCTATACAAGCATGGTAACACTATACAATCATAATTTGTGTTGCTGAGAGTAAATAAAAAAATACACTCAGTAACACAGCAAACAAAGTCTCAATGCCAATCCGTCTGGAGAGTCACAATATGATGCAGCTAAAATGGAATAACTCTTAAAAGAATAATTCCCTTAAGAACTAATTATTGTAAACAAATTAGTTCTTAAGAAGGAGAACATGAGCACTATTTTGTTTATGTATATCTTATATGTAACAGTAATTTAATTTAACAACTAGTATTGTCATTGTCCAACAGCTCTAATCAACCAACTGTGATGATGTCAGTTAGATGCTGTCAGGACTTGATCTATTTTGTTGCACAATTAGTTACTGTCAGTCCTAGCAATAACTCAATAGATTAAATGCAAAGATATAATTCTGGATAAGACAAACCAAGGGCAAGACAGGATAGGAGATGATAGAACAAGAAAAAGATAAGACTAAACAGGACAGGGCAGGACAGGAACTATAATATATAGTATATTTACAAGGCTTGATTACTGGACCGTTAAGGCTACTTGCATGATCAGAAGTGAATCTGCATATAAATCTAGTTTAGAGTTCAAGTTCCATGATAAGTTGCCATAAATTGTTGAAGTTAAATGATGACTCACCACATCTAAAATAGATATATTTAATCAATTTTAGCCTTTATTGGATGAAGTAATCCTAATAGTTGCCCCCTTAGCTGCAGACTCTATCTTGGACTTAAAATAATTTTTAAAGTCTTTGACAAGCTCTTTCGAGTAGCACAAGTTTTCTTCCAGCTCCCAACTATTGATTTTGCTGAATAACCTTCCATGAAACTAAAACTAGAATTCACCATATTCCTCCATAAAATCCAATATGTCTTCATTTTCAAACAGGTCTTCAGATTTATTAATGATAATATGTGGGGGGTTTACAAATTCTTCTTTGGATATGAATGTTTACATGGGAACAACAGGGATGTGTAAAATATGTTGTGGATTTTCTGTATGTTCTTTGAAAGTTTTAAATAGTTAGTAACTGAATTAATTTTTTTCAACTTGAAATGGTCCAATTTTTTTTAATCCAACTTCAGACAGAGACAAGCGGTTCTTATGTCTTGGTGGTTTACAAACACTTCATTACCAACCTCAAATGATTCAAAATTTTACTTTTGATTGGCAAACTCTTTTGATGATTCTTGAGCCAGTTTCAGTTTTTCATGGATTACATCAATATAATTCTGTAACTCAAATAAATATACTTGAAATGATGGCAGAGATTTTTTGGAACCAGTTTGGTTGACTGCTCTAGAGGGAGCTTATAACCATATGTTGCTTGAAATGGAGACATTTTAATAGCTGAATGGAACTGCAAGCTGAAGTACAATTCTGCAAATGGTAAATTTTTCACCCAATTGGTTTACTTACAGTCAGTGTGCACCCAAAGATACTGTTCTAGACACTGGTTGACCTGTTTGGTTTGACCATTTGACTGCAGGTAGTATACAGTTGATATGCTCTGCAATATAATGAGAAACACAATAGTCAAAGTGCAAGAGGAAACAGACAAGAATTAGTACAGGTACAATACATTGACTAAATTGTGTTGATAGAAGTGAGGACATTCTATCAACAGAACAAAATACATGCAATCCAAATATTCTGAATGTGTAACTCTTCTTGAATTGTACAAATCTTCTTCAATTGTATAATTTTACAAATCTTCTTAAATTGAATAACTGTACAAATCTTCTTCAATCTTGTACCACAGCTACAAATGGAATTAATACTTTAGGAAGTTAATTCCTAACAGATTTATCATAACTTTTTGGCAGTGAACTCCAAAATTGTGAATCAAATGTTAAACCATGATCTGAGAGAATGCCATTTGGGAAATCACGTAATCAAACATTATGATAGAAGAACAGATCTGCTAATTTTGGGGATGACACTGATTTTGAATATGCTATGAAATGGAACATTTTGGTAAATCTATTGATAATAACTAAAATAGAATTAGTTCCTTCCACTGGTGGAAGATCTGTGATGAGATCCATTGAAATTGAAATCCAGGGTCTCGGGGGTATTGTTAAAGGTACTAGCAACCTGACAGGTTTATTGTGATCTGCTTTTGCTCTAGCATAAACATGACATGATTCAACATATAATTTGCTATTTCTTCTACATATAGGCCACCAAAAAGAATGGCTTTGGGCTTCAAATATTTTATGATTTCCAGACTATCCAGCTATTGGCAAACCATGACATACTTCCAATATCTTAGTTCTTAATATCTTTGGGACTATGATACAGTCATGGTAAGACAGGCAATAATCTCTAAATTTAAAACTAGGCTTGTTATGTAACTTGAATAAAAACTAATCATTGACTTGAGCTGATTTATTCTGATCAATTAGTGACAATAACTCTTCTTCTGCAGACAAGACTGCAACTAAATATTTTTCTTTCAAAAGGGGTACTTGATTTTGATGTAATATTTGCTGATCCAACTCACATAGCAGGTAGTCGGACTGCCAACTCAAAGCATTGGGCTTTCTCCCCTCAAGGCCAGGGCAATATACCAAATTAAAAACTAAAATCAGCTTGGAACAGGGACTAACAAACTTGTCTGCAATTCAGTTTTTGCAATGAATAGAAGTAATGTAAACATTGATGATTGGTGTAAACTATTATTATCTCTGGATTGCTAAGTAGTAATGAGCACCATTGATAAAAACATGCTACAATAGCTAGTAACCCTTTTTCATGGATTTCATAGTTCATTTTGGGCGCAGAGAGCTTCCTTAAATAATACACTATTGGGTGAAGTATTCCATCATAACTTTGTGATATTACTCCACCAATGGCAAAGCCTGAAGTACCACTTTCAACAATAAAATGTTAACTTGTATCTGCATGTTTTAAAACAGGTGCTGAAGTAAAAACTGATTTAAGTGGGTTAAATGCCTCTTTGCAGTTATCAGAACACTCATATTCATATCTGTTATGAATGTGCATGCAAGCAGGCAAGATGCAAGGTTATAAAAGAAAAGTATATTTACACAAGCATAATGTGCTGCTGGAAATGAATAAACTACAGCAGCACATAATATATGATTCCAATCCATCACCATAGCCCATCATCATGTTCTAATAGAACAATGACTTGCTACAAAACTTTGTAGAATTTAACAGCTATAAAATGAAGTTAACTCTTTAAAGAGTTCATTCCCAACAGTATTTTAGTGTTCATACAATTTGAAAAGTAAAATGTAATGGCATTTTCAGTTTATTTTTTTGTAGTTAAGATCAAAGTCCTTTTGAATTTTTAAAATTTATGGAAATGGCTCCTGAAGGGAAAAAAAAGTAGGTTTGATACATGTAATTCTTACATTTAGCAATTTCTTACCTCTGTTTATTTCCATCTAAACAGATAGTTTCTATGTTTTTCAGCCAGCCAAGGCTAACCAAAATCAATATATTAGTCCTAGTAAATAACAACAGATTTAATTTTAAAATGTCAATGTTGACAAGATTAAACAAAGACAAGACAGGACAGAAACTATAATACATAGTATATTTACAAGCCTGAACTACAAGACTGCTAAGACTACTTGTATGATCAAAAGTGAATCTTCAAATCAATTTAATTTATAGTTCAAGCTCAATGATGACATGCCATAAATTATTGTTGAACTTGAATGATGACTTACCGCATCTAAACTAGACATATTTAATTAATTTTAGCCTTTATTGGATGTAGCAATCTTAATACATACATAATGATTGCTTGGTGTTTTTATTACTTAATGTCTAGTATTTCCACTTCTTTGAAAAGAGACATTTTTGCTCACTTGTCAATAATACTATCTTTCCCACACCTTCATGTAAATGTGCTGTAACCTTAATGAGTAAATGCAGGTCTAGCCTTTAAGAGCTAGAATGCGTTCAGACTTTGAGGTATTAACAGTGGTGACATATAACTCTTACAACTTTTCATTTGTTAGACATTTATCCTGACTTCTGTCCTTTACGTTAGTGTTAGGATTCTTGGGTGAATGTATAGCTAAGTATGATAATATTTGGAAGCATCGGGATTCGAACCCAAGACCTTGG
>JAULBW010066045.1:0-44863 GCA_032358265.1 Vaucheria bursata
TTTTGAAGGTATTAATGGTATTTTGTGACCATCTTTTAGAAAAATGGCTAAATTGTAGTAAATGCTTTTGTTATTGTTAGAGGATGTTAAAATAGAATGGAGAAAGTACGAGGAACAACAATTATTTAAGCTTTCATTTTTATATCTAGGTTAATTTGTAATCAATTTTTTTTCCACTTTCAGATGCTTTACCAATAATATGCTACTCAGTAACTGCATGTAGGATTTGTTAGATAAATTGTACGCAAATTTTTTATTGCAGTCTACATTTTTTTAAATTGTTTTCATAAAAATAAACATTAACTTGGCCAGCTAAATTTAGAAAATCTTAGGAATGTAACATGCCACACAAACATAAGAAATCTGTGACTGAATATGTATATTATTACATCCTAAATTGTGTTGATAAAAGTGAAATAACTTTATCAACACAACAAAATATCATTTACTGAAACTTGTTCTCATAATCAGAACTGAAACTTGTACTCATAGGCTAAACTAAAATTTCAACATGGTATCAGAAGAAATGTACCGCAGCTACAGAATAGAAATAACTTTTTTAGGGGTTAATTCCTGACAGAAAATTAGTTTTTTATATTTACATCTTATAAAATTTTGGTCTCTGTCCGTATTTTCTGCATTTTGCAAATTACTTGTAAATTTTAGACTAGTACTGAGTGGATTTTTGGAATGAAGCCATCCAGTCTATTTTTTTCATTTTTAATGAGACTCAATTTTTAGCATTCATTTACCAGTAACAAAATTGCTATATTTTGGTCAACTGGAACGGAATTTTTCTGTCAACTATGATGCAATTTTCTGCAGTGGAAAAGTTATTATTGTTTTGTGTAATCTTTGTGCGCATTATTAAACTAGTATTCCACTGAATTTGAGTATATAACCTTAAGTACTGCTGCTGAAGAAGCCATGGATTCTTTGAGTCAGCTAGCTGATTTCAAAGCCTATCAACATGTTAGCACTATCTAGTTTGAAGATGATCTTGATGTAATTTTCTTTGCTGAAAACTACATTAACAATGAGTGCACAAAGCTTTTTGATATTCAATATCACTATATATATGAGCGTTTCTACAACAAATCTACTGATGTCACCTATTTCCTACAAAAAATCTAGTTGCTGGCATTCTTGCAATGACTTTGCTGAACATTATGTACTGGTTATTGTCCAAGATTTTTATCAATGTTCCTCACAAGTTTTTCATCTCATTACCTGCTAAAAATTAGCTTGTCAAAGAGATCTTACCTGCCAAAGATTTCATATTTACTGCTAAAAACTCATTTCTTGTTGAATGCTCATTCATTGCTAAAAACACTTCACCTGTTCATGATAAATTTCTAGTCAAAGATTTTATTATTTATTCACAATTTTACACAAATAGTAATTTCAAAGGAGTACAGCAGCTCATTCCTTTGTTGATTTGTCCTTATATTTTCTCTTGCAGGGCATTTTTAAAGCATAAAAAGGTGTCATGATATTCTGCGCTACTATCTCTTGTTTTGCTATGTTTTCACCAATACTTACATTGCCTTGACTACACTTATTTCATGAAAATGTCACTATGCTAGAATGTAACAATACTTTAACATGTTCAAAATGCAGTTGAATGTTTAGGAAGATTCTATGCAGTTCTTGAGGTTATCCCTATACAGCCTACTGTTAGGACCTGAGCAAATATAGTCACAAAGGTTCAATCCCAGCAATGCTTCTGAACAATTTCAGGATAAGGAGAAGTGCCTAGTTGTATATTTTAAGGTAAATATCTATGATAAGTACCATGTATTTTAAAATAGTAGTGGTAGTACATATATGCTACATAATTCAACATAATATGTACATTTTTTGTCATATTTTTCAGCTTCAGTGGCAGCAACAATATTTAATAATAAGCATTACTTGTCAATTTTTTATTGCTTTCTACTATAACTTTGTGAATTGCTACAGAACTTTGTCTTTGTTTGCTCCTTGTATTTAAATTTAGATTTTCATTTTCTTTCCTTTTGACATGTTTCTGATAGCTGCATAGCAGCTTCAAACATCAAACTTTCCATTGCTCTCAACTACTACCACAATAGTGTTGTTCTGCTGGTCCTTCTGGTGCAATGCAGAGTGATTGTTTGTGCAGTTCTTTATGTTTCTTCACATGTTTCTACAAATACATTTGTTCTATAATTGTCTTTCACTCTTTTGCCATTTTCATGTACACTGAATTACATCTTCCAGATGCCAGCAAGATGCATTGTCTAGGAGTTCACAAGATTTTCTTTATGAATTCTCCAAGACTATTTTGATTGTGCTCTAAATGTATCAATTGTATATGTTGAATACATTTTGAAAGCGCGTTAAATTTCAAGGAATAACCTGATTTTTTGTAATGGCAAAAAATATCACAATGTCTTTGAAGACTATAGATAACAAGTTTTGTACCTGATCTGGGATATAACGTGTTATAAGCATATTAACTTACCATACTTTATCAAAAAGGATAGATCAGAAAAAAAAATTTGTAGCTAGATATTGATCTTGGCACTGAATAGTTTAGTTTTGTCAGGAACGCAAAATACAATGAACAAGAATGAAACATGCACATTACATTTACTGACTTGTGTTGATAGAAGTGAGCTAACTTCATCAACACAACAAACTATAAAACCCTACTAGAATCTGTGTAGCCAATTTACTTGGAATGTCATAAATAAACACTGACCGCAGCTATAGAAACAGAATTAATCCCTAAGGGAGTTAATTCCTAACAAGTTTTCATTGCAAGGATCAAACCAATAGTTAAAACTCATGTACATTTTTAAATAAAACTAGTTCTTGTTAAGAACTAATTTCTTTACAATTAGTTCTTAAGTGAATTACCATCTTAAAAGTTATTCAATTATTTAGCTGCATTGTTTTGTGATTTTCTAAATGGACTGGCATCAAGATTTTGTTTGTTACATTGCTGAGTGTTTCTTATTCACTCTCAGTAATACAAACTATGTTTGTATAATGTACTACCTGTCAGGCACACACCAATCAAAGACAATAGAATCAAAGGTTAGATTTTGGACAAAGGTTTATCTAATGCAGTGCAAACATAAGGGAATAATACTAGGTAAACAAAGCAAGAGATCACACAAAAAAATAAGCACTTTTTTATAGATGTTTTTGACACTAAGCATCAAAAACAAAATATAATATCAACAAACAGCTAGTACCAAACATATACAATTGGCATTTACCAAACAACAATATAATACATATACACACTTGAATCTATAATACAAATTTTTAGGAATTGTCAATGTAAAGGATATATGTATCAGTTATGTATACACAACTATAACCAGTCAGGTCCTAACACTACCCTTCTATAATCTCCATGTACTTTTTATTACTACCTTATCTGGTACATTCATAACAGTTTTTTACTGCTGCTATGTTGATACTTTGTTTGTGAAAGATGGAACTTCATATTGTACTTCTCTATAGTAAATAGCAATGTAGATTCATGAGATATCTAGTTAGTACTGTATTATGCGGTTACAAGTGCAAAGTAAAAAGTGCAAATGGTACTAAATTAAATGGACATATCCAACATTGGTGAAGGACCAGTGAAATAGCAAATCCAATATGTTTCTCATTAGCGCTTTTCATCAAATTTGATTAGCACTTCTGAAATATGGTTCAGTAAGGCATAGCATGTTTTCTAAAATCACTCTAAGGAAAAGAAACTGGGTTACCTGTCAGGACACTTGCTGGTCCTGCTATCTTTTTAAATTGTTACAGCATAACTGCTCAACTATGTTCATAAATGTTAGTCTATGTTTGCTCATATTTTACCTGCACCGTTTTCACCTTTTACCCCTTTTATCTCACTGTGCCTTTTATCCTAATTGCGCCCTAAATGCCAAACCCTTTATGTCAATACCTTTATCACAATTTTTTATGGAATCCTTTGTACTACACCTCTACAATTTGCTGCATGTTATCTCTCTCATGGTTAATTGGAAATCTTGGATTATTTTCTCCAACCAGTTCAACCAAAAAAAGAGTGATTCTATTTTCATCATGCTCCCTAGAACCACTTCTTTACCATCTTTTAATCCCCTTTAAATTCCATTTCGACTAACTGGATATTATTCCAGAACTGGTCAAAGTTATGATTCTGCTTGAATTGGCCTTATAATCAATTACTCCACTTTACTCTGCTTTATTTCCGTAAAAAACAATTTCTTAAAATTCCTTAAATAATTCTATAATTGTTATGAGTTTACCAATGGAAACTATGATATTTATTTATGGAGCAAAAGATGCAGTGAGATGCAGTGATATTCAACATGGTTAAGCAAAATTCACCAGAGAGCCAAATTCAAAGGCACTTCAAGAGGGTATATTGCAGCAGCAAAGATTGACATGTTTATTTGTTCAGTCTTGTATTTACGTTCAACCTTCATTAGTTTAATGAAACTCTTATATTTTAAAAAAATTTTTCTTTGCTTTGCTATTTGTCAGCTTTCTACCGTACATTGGACTTTGCCCCCTTCATTTAGATACATTGTCCAACACAGGTATTTGTACTATATCATACTACTGTACCCTTCTTCTTTCATCACTGTCAGGATCTGATCTGTTTTGCCATGATCTGTTATTGAACTGTAACTCTATAGACTTAATTCGTCTTGTATGTGTATTCTTGTAAAGTACATTCTCATTAGTGTATTCTTGTAAAGTACATTCTCTTAAAGAGTGTTCTCATAAGTGTGTTCTCATATGCATGTACTCTTAGGTAGTATTGTGCTGACAAGATTCTTTCTTGGCAACACATGAATAGGGATCAATACGTTATTGGCTGTGTGTGTCTTCTTTGGGTTTCTGGTGATGTTTATTATTGGTTATATGCATAGTCTTCATTATATTGATTCCTAACAGCTGCTGCCAAAAAAGTTATGCCTGCAATAAAAAAGGTTTTTAATATAACTGGAAAAAAACAATAATGACAATAGGAAAGTAAAGGCAAACGATTGATAGATATTCATAGAGATGGGTAGCAGCAGTAGTAGTGAATGCTAATTTGTAAATATAATTGTTATTGGTCCAAATTATATAAATAATAGTAGCAATTACAGGTGGTTGCTGAGAAAACAATGCATGAACAAAGTTTCTAGCAATGACAAATCCAGTAAAATTGAAAAAAAATTTCAAAGATCTTTATCAAATGGTCTTAGAGAATGAATTGCTGGATAAGATCCATAGAATTGAAAGTGCAAACTAGTAGCATAGACAGATAAGGGATAATGGGTCATAATTTCAAAGTGAAATTGTGATAGTAGCTGTATAAATACTGACAAATGAATCCTAGGCATAAAAAGTTAAGTTGATCAAGATTGTAGAATCAATTTATCACAGTTTGATATTGCCACCATATGCAATTACTTTATTGTAAAAGGCATAAGACTAGTGGACAGGTTTAGGTATTCTATATGAAATGAATTATGGACTCTTTAATTAAAAGTGGATCTTTTTTGTGATTGAATTTTTATCTGTCCAGTATAAGCTTTTCTTGACAATAAGCTGTTTAATTCTGATTGAAATACTAAGATACTAAAAATTACTATCAGCAGAACTGAGAGTAACCAGTCCTGATTAAAAAGTATTTGTGCTCTTTAATAAACTATTATGAGCGTGTTAGGAACTAGTTTGTCTACAACAATTAGTTCTTAAGGAAATTACTCATTTAAGAGTTATTCCATTTTAGCTGCATTATTTTGTGACTCTCCAGATGGATTGGCATTGAGACTTTGTTTGTTGTGTTGCTGAGTGTGTTTCTTATTCACTCTCAACAACACAAATTATGATTGTTTAATGTTACCATGCTTGTATAGCCTTTGTGTTCTTCTTGCCTGGTACATTCATAACAGAGCATTAGGAATTAACCTCTAAGAGAGGTAATTCTATTCTGTAACTGTGGTACTTTTCTCCCAATGCTGTGTTGAAATTTCAGTTCTGACTATGAGAACATGTTCCCGTTTAAATTATATAAACAAGTTTCAGTAAGTGATGTTTTGCTGTGTTGATGAAGTTATCTCACTTCTATCAACACAATTTAGGATGTAATAATATATGTATTCTGTTACAAACTCCTTGTGTTTATGTTGTATTTTACACTCCTAACGATGAGTTAAACTGAAATATTGGAGTCCAATAACATCAAAATTTAGAGGCACTATATTTGCATGATTCCCAGGTTAAGTTGATATTGCCATCATGCAACTTTGTCAAAACAAATGAATAAAGTAAACATGTCAATCTTTTAATATGCATGTATATAACAGCAAATAAGGTTTAATTGTAGCTCTTTCAGATACAATTTAAAAGATTTAAAGCTTGTCTTATATTGATGATTATTCATTTGATTGATACTCACTTGGTAAAGTCTGGTTTGCATAGCAAACTAGTCAAAGATTTAGTCTACATGCATGAAAAGTTCAAGAAAGTTAGCTTAATCAAGTTCAAGTAATAAAAAAAATGAGCAAAAGAAAATGCTATCAAACACTAATTAATTGAGTCTCAAGTCAAAGCCAGTTTCTGAAGGAGTCTGTAGTTTTTACTCTATGCCACAATCCAACATTTTAAAGTTTGTGGCCATTATAATTATGCAAAAACTACAAACTTGGCAAGTATTAAAAATATGTTCACTGGTAGTGAAACTTTTGGGTATTTTATAGATCTTGAATCAAAGTAGACTTGCTGAGTTCACATCAATCTGCAATTAAAGACAAGTGAAGTACTCTGTGTATCTGCTTTTGAATGGAGTCCATTCTATAGGTATTGTACTGTTTAACCAATACTGGAACCTTCGGAATGTGAGCAGAGTACTGTGTACTGTAGACAGAAGTTTGAAAGGCAGGGAGTGCAGTATCCCATAGAGAATGGAACTCCCCCTGCTGTCATCTAGCAAATTATGCACAAAGCTGATTTAGATATTTGGTGAAGATTTGGACTTTTTGTGGCTGTAAGTATGGCTCCCACATATCGTGGAATTCTGGGTTTGAAGTGTGAATTTGGCAAACATTAAAATTAGTTTCCAACATGAGTCATTTGAACAAATTTTTATGCAGTGATCAATTGGATTGGTAAAAGTCAAAGCTATCTCCTTTTGCACTTGAGGGATTTTGCATTTTGTTGTGATGCTTACTCTAAAACTGCCTTCGAATTCTGGAAGAGAATCTTCCTGTAAGTTGAAAGAGTTGGCACCGTTACTCTCATGTAGGCACTAAATTTTAAAATTTTCGAATTAATCAAATATCTGGACGAAATTTTGAATTTTTCGTTAATTTTTTTGGCAGTTTCCTTTTTTTGCATTAACAGCACCATGAACCTATTCACAATCAAGCCTATGAACTAATGTAGGCAAAGAGATTGTTACAGCAGTTACTTTGTATCTAGGAAGTCTATTCATGATTGCCATAAATTCTCTTTCATACATTATTTCGCCTAGCTTCCACTCAATTCTAAGTTGTCAAAGTCTTCTGAATTATAATGTATTCTATCTCTCGCATCAACGCAAAAGTATTCATGCCTCTCTTAGCTTTTTTCGCAAGTAAGACTCGTGCTGAGTACTGCATAGGAAAGGCAGCGGAATGTAACTTCTTCTTTGATGGTCACATTGATACTATTCCGGAATACAATATGTGCAACTCATTGCAAGATAATGGCATCGGATTCTCTGATATCATCATGTTCCGAGGAGAAGACAAAATTGGCGTTATTAATAGTGACGATAACGTCGAAGTATTGATTGATTGGAATTTCGTTCCCATAACTAATTTAGATAATGAGCTCTCAACTTCGCAGTTTAAACCTTTTTCCGACAGTGGAGAACCAAGAATTGGCCACGAAACCTTTCAGGGAAATTCCGCATTATCCGCTGAAAATCAATGTTTCAAAGTTGGTTTTAAGAGTTGGCAGGTGATCGGAGAAGATGGAAACGTGATCGACAATGTAAATAGTACATTGAGTGACGATAAAAACTGCATCGTGTTCAGAGCAAGTTGTGATTATGCAGTGCCTGTTCGTCGTACTAACAACATATACACTCTAAAAGCATACTTCGGAAAATAATTTTTATTAGTTTTCATCTCGTTTTATGTGTAAAGTACTAAATAAATAATAAGTTCTGAATTTTTTTTTTGTTATTTTATCGAATAATTATTGATGACTACCATGACATTTACGCATATATACATAAATGAATTGGAGATCTTATAGCAAATTGAATGACTTCAAGTAAATATTCAATACATAATATTGGTATATAGAACCATATGAATATGATCAGCAGAAAAAATGGGCAAAAAAATATTAATTTCAAATTTCATAATATTTTTAAGATCGCATGTATAAAATTTAGATTTACTTGAAAAATAGAACTACCAAGACTTTACTTGCTTGGCCAATAAAAATGAAGCAAGAGCACAAAACGAATTCCCATTGGTTAGTGCTTACCCCTCGCTAATCATAAAATAATCGGATGAGCATCCCAGAAATCTGCGAAACAACCAATAAACTTAGAAAATTTGTAAATATAGTTTCATATATGAAGTTTTATATCGAGTGAAATCTTTCAAGTTGGACAACTTGGTAGGTTGGACAGCTGACAAGACAACTTCTACTCAAAACTGTTTTTGACCCTTGTGTATTTGGACACCTTTTGAAGTTGGACATTTTTAAGCACTTGAAGATAAAGTGTCCGACTTAAGAGATCTAATCATAAATGTATGTCATTAACAAAAGATTCGAACTAACAGATAGCTATAGTTATGCGATACTATTTGAATAATGTAATTTTCATTTGACAGTAGTAAAAACAATGTACAAGTTTCCAGCTTCTCGACTTTAATTGAAATCCACTTTGGCCCACAAAATGAATTCATTTTTAAGAATACTCTTGAATATTAAGTTACTGCAGAGTTATATTAAAAAAACGATAAAAATAGTTACTCAGGTGTTTGTACAATTGACTTTGAATCTAAAAAAATTGTTTCCTGGGAAGTAAAAAGAGTTGAAAGAATGAGCTGAGGCTCCAAGACAATTAAAATGAGTTGTGCAGATAAATATCAGGGCTGAAAATAATAGCAGACACTACTTTTTAAAAAAAGATTTAGGTTTTTATAGCAGCAGCTGATTTGCAAAAAAATTCAATTTTTTTTACTATTCCTTTAAAACATCTATCAAAGGTCTACCTTGCAGTTATGTGCCTAAACTCCATTTTTTGGTCATCACAAAATAATAACAATATTTAGCTCTGATATCCATAAATACTTATATTATCATGGATGCATCTTGTAGAATAATTTAATTGGACTGTATCCATAGATGCAACACATAAAGCTCCTCTACGAACTTAAAGGAATGAATTTAACACTTTTGAATTAGCACACAAGTTCAAATTAATACTCAAGATGATTTTCATGAAAGGTCACTGAAACAAATTTGAAAATTGTTTTCACGAATGCATATATAAATATTGACTCTAACAAAAAAACGAATTTTAAGCTCGAGATTTTTTCTTAAATGGTATCCACACTTGATTGAACTATATTTCAAATATTTTTAAATGCATCGAATATTCAGAACCAGATACTGTGAAAAATATAACGCCTAACCGTTCTGTATGGGGGGGATATAAGAGTTGATATTTCATACAATAAAAACATAATTCAACTATTTAGTTTGCATTTATTTTCCCCTTTTATCTAATTACATTTAAATTCGAAAGGACACCGCATTTCATTGGTAAAAAGTATTCTGTGAAATTTCCTTGATATTTAGTTGCTGGCAAATCGTGACCTTTCCTGTCCTACATTTGATTCTCTTCAATATTACTAATGTTTGCATGAAAAAATATCTATTTTCATAGATATATATATATATATATATATACGTATATTTTTCAACAGTAAACTTCAGATGTAATAAATTCCCTTTCAACGAATTTCACTTATACCGTAAAAAAAAGAAATTTCCTACTGTTTAATTTCATATAAAGCAAATTAATTTAAGTGGTCCTGAAAAATTTGTAGATCCTACATTTACTTTATACGTGCATTGCATTATCATAACAAATTAATTCAAAAAGTACCTGGAAGTACTTGGTAATCAATCGCATAGCCTCGTATTGCCCGTTGTTCCAACTGAAAAAAAGACATATTCAGATGAAAAACTTAGCGTCATTAGTTACATTATCCTCAGTAATGATTTTCTCTCCTTCAGATTCGTTTTTAGGGCCAATCGATTTAGAGAGATTTTCAATGACCTAAATGAGTGTTAATAACGCTTGTTTACAGCCACACTGTACATTTAATTAACACTGAATGTGGTGGATGAAGTAGTGCAAATTAATACTTATTTTAAATCTTACCTCTGGTGTGTAGAATAACTCATGAAGTGACTCGCTGTTGGTCGAGTGCTTTTTCACAGTGCTTCCATCAGATTGATAAATTGCCTTTACAAAAAAAATTGATTTCATTTTTAAATGCTATTTAAAAATCTCAGTATTCATGCTATACCACTTTTTGAGCTCAAACAAAACTGCACTAATTTCTCATATTTTCGAAATATGCAAATATTACAGCTCTTGACAATTTTAACTGATTTTCTATCCAATTATTTGAATTGATTTTTCTAGTGAGCTTACTTGTTGGTGTCTGAATGTATCAAAATTTACTTAACTAGCGCTAAAATTCATAACAAATTATAAGGACCTGGCCAAAATATGGCTGGCTAAAAGATGAGATCTGCGATTCTTCACAGACCTTCATGGAACATGGAAATAGCACTAAATCATCGACCAATTAAAAAAGGCCTCATGAAAACAAATTGAACTCAAACAATTTTATTGGATAATTTTTAGCAGCATTTCCATGTTCCACAAACGTTCCGTGCAGTTTGGTCCCAAATAATATTATTTTCATGTAATTATAGATAATTTTAGTATAGCATTCAATATTTAACAAATTTCAATTGGTCAATGTAGATAAAATTTCTAAAAAAATTAACTTAAACAGCTCAGTTCACTCAATTTAAATAATGTGCAAAATCAAACACTTCTATATAAATAATCATGGATATATGCATATGCATTACCTTCGGATATAGCAAATTTGTTAGGAACATACCGAATTTTTTTTCTATATCAGAAATTCATTCTATTTGATGCCTACTCTATACAAAATTATATACATATATATGCGTGCACATTTACCTGTGTGCCATTAAGACCCCATCCAGTAGACCCGAATTTATCCCACATGCCAACTTTAATAAGTAATTCTTTAATATGTTCCTCTGCATGCGTATATTCAGCAATCTAATAGAAATCAGCATAATATATAGAATTAAAAAATTTCAAATGATTCTGTAGTTTTTTATCTATTGAAACCAAGATATATAAAAGTAACATATTGAAGAAATTTAGAACTATATATAGCGCAGTATGAACAGGACTCAAACTATTATTATGGATTTTGATTTTACTGAAAAGACTAAGTATTTATCAATAAAAATGATAAAAAAATTAAATTCAATTCTACACATTGCAGGAAGGAGTTGCAGTACGAATTTATACTTTTTAAGTAAATCTATGATAATTAAGGAATATCTAAATAATTTACAAACATTCTATTGTTCAGAATATTAGAAATATATTAAAACCAAATATCATGTTAATAACTGTAAATTTGAATAAAACCACTATTTTTTTTACATTTTCAAAGATACAGGTGACATATTTCTCGATGCCTATAATCGGAACTCATAGTGATATCGATTTGTCAACTGACATTTCAATATTAAGCTTTACCATCTTCTTTGAAATACAACGCATAGGCATATATTTACTTTTCCAAAATATTTTGCTTTTCAAAAAATTGAGTTTTACTTTAAACAGAAGGCCTAGTGTGCAGGTACTATTCAAATTGAAGCCCCAGGTACTGTGTTAAGGGAAGCTGTAGTGCATTAAATTTGCCCAATTGATGCATCAATACTTTGTAGTGCTTGGTAATTATTTAGTTATCCTAAGAATTTTCAATATTATTATCAAAATATGAAAAATATAGATGTTATCAGTATTAAACATTATCAATATTGAAAAGTATGTAAAGTTTATGAATGGTAATTTCTATATTCAAATATCAACATAATGATAAATCATAAAGGTTTCATATTGCAATTGAAGTTTTCAAATGTCAGAATTATTGTGAAAGCGTGGAAACCACTTACTATATTTAATTAGAAAAAAAACTTACAAAATTCATGTACGGCAAAAATTTTTCCATGAACAGTGACTGCGGTCGGTGGTGTGGGTCTACAAAGGATAAATGGTGAATGTTTCCCTTTGGTCGAGTTTTGCTCAACTTCATACGGGTATCAGCCTTTGCTAGGACAAAAAAACGAAAACAATTATATTAAATAAAAAGTAAAAAAAATACATTGAAAATATATAAAAAGGAAAATAATATTAAATATAAATATATTGTAAGAGAATAGATAGTATATTTTTATTTTCAGCAATTTTGAGGCATTTTCCCATAAAAAATTAACATATAATAATTGTCCTAATGTTATAAACACTTTTTCCAAAAGTAAAATCATGAAACAAAGGATAATTAAGTACAATATTTATTTGAAAATGAACATCATTCCCTAAGATGACATGAATTTAAAGTGATCTGACCTGTCCGGGAATCGAACCCGGGCCGAATGCTTGGCAAGCATCCATTCTACCATTGAACCAACAGGCCATATTATTCTGAAATTTTAATAAATATCTAGTACAATAGTACGAGTAAAGAATGCTGCATAAACTAGGTATTACAGATAAAAACCCGCGAAATTGAAGAAATATAATTTTTGTAGTTTTTTAAGTCACACAATGAGGCTAAATTACACCGAAATAAATCCATCATTTACAATGTATTGTACTTGGCATAAATTTATAAAATAAAATACCTGTATAGATTCCACAAATTCTTCAAAACTTACGTATTGCTTATCTGCCTTAATTCTATCACCATAACCCCCGTGCAAAACATATTTGTCCAAATAAGCCTACACAGGAAAAGCAACAGTATTAAAGTGAATCATGTTTTAGCAAACAAATTGAAAATTAATAGGAGAAATTTATTCATCAATAACGATGCATACATTTATAAGCCCAACCCATGCCGTACGCAAATACTTTACTTTAAACTTCTGTTTAATCAACCTAAAACGATGTGATGCACGTAAATCAGATTTTCTCCATTGAACATCAATTAAACTATTCATGTATCAACGACGATACAGCTTACAGCAAATATCTATACATTGCAGAATAATTGGGAAGTTCAGTACACAAGAGGTATCATGTTAGAATACGTGAGCACAACTACAAATGTGTCAAAAAAGAAATGATGCCAACTGATGAAATAGACTTAAAGCTATAATTTTTTCTAATTGCTGGATAATTTATCTTCTGATTTTAGTTATATTTTAAAATATAGGGCTCCATAATACGAGCAAATAAAAAGGTGCATATTTTTTTGTTGTATTATAAATTCTTAAAAACGAAGCTCAGATATTTATAGATAAATATCGAAATTTGGAAAATATGATAGATTTGAGCATAATTATTTTGTCAATATTTAGTGTAATATTAAAGACCTTTTAACAAAAGAGTCTAAATTAAATAGAAAAATATATGCATAAAATTTAAATAAGCATAAACTTGTAAGCTAACCGCATACTCTCTGCTCATACTATAAATCTAAACTCATCGAATAACATTCATTACATCGTGCCTCTAAATATTTGCATTAAAATTTTATTAAACGTCATAATTTATAAACAAAGTCTTTATTTATAGGAAATGCATAAACATTCATGATTCAGTAACTATATATATATATATATATAATTAAATTTCTAGGTAATGATAAGCTACCGATAATAATCTTTCCCTTGGTTCGCGCACCATAACCGCTTTCGTCCAAGTAGGGTCATTCATTATATTCGAAAACTGTTCAGGAGTAAACAACGATTTTGCTCGAATACGCCCGCTATACTAGAAAAACGATAAAATTAAAAAGCACCAGTCTTAAAACTTGCTCACCTGACATGTTATACAGTAACTTTTGAATATAAAATAATATGCTGAGATTAACAAACGAATTAGTTAATGTATCAATATATCTACGCTGTCCTCCGAATTATGTTTATAATAACTGGTCAGAGTTATGGAAATACAAAAAAAAATAATTCTCTATGAATTAGTAAACGCAAAATTTATGGTGACTTTTCATTTTGGACAGAATTCTGAGGTCGAGGAACAAAAGTATATTATATCCAAAAACTTCAATCCGAACATGGCACAGTATGATATTTTTAATATTATTCGTTTGAAATTCGTTCAACGACAGCTTGCTATATCCGAAACTTACTGTGCATTACTCCATGGATTCTGATTTAAAGCTATATCGATTATATTCGACTAAATCTGTTTTCATATTATATGGTAATTTGCACTGCCTGTGTGGTGAACTAACGTACAAATCAAAGCCTCCTCCAGTTTGAACACAATGTATTTCTAATGCTTGATTGTACCTTATTGCGATCATTATTGTCATGTTCAAATTGTGTGCTTAAGCAAATAATCTATCTGTAATTGAATTGAACATACCTTGTTGAAGTGTATCTTGGACATTTCATTCGTGGACCAATTAGGTGCTCCAGCAGCTCTCAAAAATAGCTGGATCATTTGAGTACAAGCTACCTGAGAAATTAGAAAAATTTCAATTTATTGTGATAATCTATGCAAGACTAATCCATCTTTTAATGGGTGCTACATATTGATAAATAGACACAGTGCATTAACAAAAAATCAACAAGACTTATCTTCCACACCCGGAATTAATGTAATAGTACTTTACTAAAAGGAAATTAATTTGCCAGTAACGTTCGTTATTATTGAAGAGTTATCCAGTAACATCTTTAGAGGTGCTATCCAGTGGCAGTAACATGTCCAATAACAATAATATTCTACTTAAGACATTCTAACGAAGAGTTCAAAAGCAAAACTATCCATTAAGATATACTTGCTGGATAATAGAACTGTACAGGTCATTTTAATAACATGGAGGAATCTTTGGAACGTATTAAGTAACATGTCCAGTTATTTATGTAGTGACGTCTTCAGTAACAGCAATATCAAGATTACACCCATTCAATAACAGTAACATCACTTCTGGAATAATCTAGTAACATTCCAGTAACATTAACATCATTTTAGGAATGACCCCAGTAACGTTCTAGTAACAGTAACATCAAAATAATTACTGCGCAGTAATGTTCTGACAATAACTCCGCAGTAACGTTGACGTTGACATTGCCGTTACTGTATTGCATTAATCCAGGGTGTGGAATATCCCATTCTTATTAATTTAAAATTGTTCCCAAAATTTTTAATTTTCTTTCTAATGCTCCGATATTATAAATATTAGAGTGGACATCACAAGTCCTAACTGAGAGTAACAAATCTTTTAGTTTATCAAAAAATTGTACTATTTAGGATAGTATTTAAATTAGGTATATCTTTCTTGCCTTCTTGGAATACATAAACCATTGCAAAACCAGCAAGAGTAATTTTAAAATAAATCGAAGGATTAAAACAGATGGTTAGAATTACAGGTTACCAAAACACTTCAGTATGTACAATTCTCAGAGTAAACAAATGGATATGTACAAATAGAGACGAATATATCCAAGCTTCTGTCTTCCATAGAACATCACAGATACAGTTTCCTTGAATAAATATAAGAATAAAAACATAAATGTTTACATGTTTAACCCGAGGACACGACAGATATTTTCTGTGGTCCTACAGAATAACACTTTAAAAGGTCTAAACACGATTTAAGTCGATTTATGAAAACAACTCAATTTTCACCTCATATATGCAAGTATAATCCCAATCTTGATTTTATCAAGATACATGTGACTTCTGGGAAATCTCATTGTTCATAGCGCCATATCGTTGTGTTTAAATGAAGGATGGATTAGGTAAATTATTTCAAGATAAAGGTCATAAATATACCGAGAATATGACTGACTTACATGTAGAGTTTAATTCATACAATTTAGACTATTGAATCATTTCAAAGGTAGCCAAATTTTATCTTCACGCGATGTAAAACTACACGTAGCTGCTATTTAAAATGCATTTTTGACATTTACATTGATAGTTTCTAGTTTTAAATTTATATATATATATATATATATATTGGAGATAAGCATATTACAAACAATGAGCAAGACATATAAAGAATTACCTTTGGAATTGCCAAATATATAATTTTAAACTCTTTGTTAGCAAGCCAATAATGCTGCAAATTTTGCATATCGTACTTGTCTACGCGCACGTCAGCCTCGGGTTTCGGTTGTTGAACAGCAACTTGAACAGTATCTTCTTTTCGAGGAGCCCGAACTGAAACTTCAGATCCAAATTTATTTCTGCCGACGATTATATCTTCGGTGCCAGAGCCATCATGGATTCTGTAATGTGCGGGGCCGCAAGGGTACATAGTTACATTCATGTCGATCTATAAAAAAATGTAGAAATTGTTTTATAGAACGAATTTATGATGCTAAATATCCTTCCCTCAAATATAACTGTTGTAATTGAAGTTTATGAATTTGGGAAATGTTTTCCAAAAATCCGAATACAACAGTATACTTTTGATTTGACTCATTCATATTTGGTCGTCACCTTATAATAGTAAACATCAGATGGGAATATAAAAGAGTTACTGCTATACTTTGACAAGTCTTTATTGTGAAACAGCTACAAGTGATCTTTTTATGGACTCTGAATCAAAAAAATGGTCTTATCGATGCGAATAAAATGACATACTGTTCTAATTGAATAAAACAATATGTTTCTTTATTTGAGAGAAGATGGAGCTAAATATTTATTTATATTGGTTTCGAATCATTTGCATACAAATTTTAAATGCACTAATTCCTGCTTAACAGTTCATTACTATTTTGAAAAAACTTTTCTATAAAACTAAAACACCTAAAAAATTGCATCTTTTTTTACCTTTTTTTGCTTAAGATAAGTAACAAATAATTATGATTAAAGTATCAAGATTAAAGCTTATATTGATAGTATAGTATACAATCCTGTATAAAAGCCAATATTTGAATATATTTCTAGAACAATGATTAAGTTGAAGTATAATTGTCTGCATCAATCTCTAGTACCGATTTGTCTTTTCCCTCTTTAATCTCTCAATTGTTTCTAAAGATAAAAAAATCTTTAATTTTAAAATTCCAGTTCAAAACAATTTTTTTTAAAAGCTGTCTAATTCCCACACCAAATTTACCAAACATTAACATGAAATAAGAAAAAGATGAAAAATCTGTATTTTTAATACTCTGGTCTAAAATTTTTAAATAAGGTGGACTACCTTTTTTGAGAAAAATCTACCCGCTTCTCGTGCAGTACAGGGATGCCCTTCATATCGTAAAATGACCACAATTTGGCTGTCTCCAGTGGTATCAAGTGGAAAATTCTCAGCACACCACATTCCCATATCCGGATATTGCGGTAATAAAAATGAAGAATTGCATTTCTACATAAAAAATATTTGAACACTCTAGAAAAATTAAAGTGACATTTAAGAATATGGAGTACATTGTTATGGAGTGCTATTCTGCCACTGCATGTTCAAATCATAGCTAGTATACTTGACAGTTACTATATTACACTAGCCTACATCAGTTTTACGAATATTTGATCAAATTAGGCATGGCCAATTCAAAATTAATATTTATTAACGACTTAAAGTCCTTACATATGTAAAGTATAACAAAGATCACTCACAGAGTAATATGCTACAAATGCAAAAAAGAACAGAAATATAAGCTATTTTAAAAAATTTAGCTAGATGGAATACAATGAAAACTTTTAAGTTGGACACCTTGTATCTTTGGACACCTTAGCAGGCCGGACAGCTGACAAGACGACGGGTATTTTTGTATTTAATTTATCTTATTTAGATGGACACCTAGTTACATTAGACACTAAATTTGTGGCCACAAAAAAATTACCTAAGTGCAAATCCTCAATAAATAGACAGTAAGGTGTAAATTTTTTTCAATTACTAAATGTTAACACACAAATGGCTGGAATTGATTGGAAACGATTTGAACTGTACAGTTTACATTTTTATAAAATTTGAAAGTTATTCTTTTGTGATAAGCAGTCTATTTTTCAGCAGCAACATTTTCAATTTCATTTCATTTTTTTGTTCCTTGTAAATCTTGATGCCTCAAGTTGGACATTTGGGCACTTACGATGAAGTGTCCAATTTAGGAGGTTTTAATGTATTCTATCTGTTAGCTATATTGTCATGGTACCAAGAACATTGTGAATCTAAAATATCTTAGATCATTTTTAATTCGGTAATTCTACATCAGAAAATTAAAAATTTTCATACTTTGGTGATGACAATATTGTTTCAATTTCAAATTATTATCATATTCAATATACAACTATCAAAAATTGATATCTTTGTACATTTTTACAGTGAAAAAAATTTTTTATTTACATATATAATAATTACAGCTCTATAATTATGACTCGCTATTTCTAAAGTAAGTCTAAAACCTATGTCCACACAAAAACGAACTTAATGAGCCAATAGAAATGGCTCATAAAACTCTTCTATCTCAAATGGCCAATTAAACTAAGCAAGAGATATAATTTAGAGAATAATAGCAAATTTTTGAATTGTACTCATTTATTAAAACAGTGTTTATAATTGATTTAATGTTTTGAACAAAATTTATTTCAACTTACATTTACAGGTAGCTTAATCAGACTTGATTCACCCAAACCCGCAACTACAGTTCTGGAGAGCAGTTCAAATGGCATTGGCAGTGAATTTGATTGCTGATATAAAAATGTCAAGTATGCACATTATATATTCCGCAATGAAATAACTACATTAGTTTTTCAAATTAGAAAAAATGTAAGAATTTTAAATTATAACTGAAATCTCAAGATAGTCGTGAAATGTTCTCTACAATGGCCTTAATATTTTAAAATGGACCAATTAGCAATTACTCTAGAAATTAAAAAAAATCTTTTTTGAAAAAAACAATAAAAAAATACCAAAGGCAAGAACGATCTAATTTTTATAGTTCATGTGAAATGCCCAAAATTTAATAGCTAATATTATGTTTACAATCAACTAAAAGCAACTCAAAAAGGCAAAAAAGTATATTCGATAGAAAAATAAGTAAAAAACGATTCTTCCAGCAACAATTCTCTGTGCATACAACTTCATGCATTCGAAAATATCAAAAATTTAAGACTGTTATTTGCACTTTCGATTTTGTAGTATCATGAATGATTTTCAAACAATTCTAGATTCCAAATAAAATGTTTCAAAAATGTTAAAGGAACAGGAATTCCCCCCCACTCGTGTACGGTTCCACTGATGATTTGGCCTTTCATGCACAAAATCCAAAAAAATTCAATTACAAATTAGCCAGATTCCTGATGTTGAAGATATTATAACAACTGCAAACTTTTTTTGAGTAAAATGAAGTCCAATTTATCCTAAATTGATTTTATTTTATTCATATAATATAACCTGCATTCATGAAATACAAGCTCATTATCTGTTGAATATTATAAATTATATGAATTTTGGTGCTAGTTGAGTAATATATGTATAGCTCACTAGAGACATCAATACATCTAACTGGGTACAAAATCAGTTGAAAGCATCAAGTGTCTTTTCAATACTGTCTGCTGGCACTTTCAAAAGTTAAAAATTCAAGTAAACTTATTCAAATTCACGAAAAGTGGAATTTTTTGTAGAATTACTTGAACAAAAAATGTATATAAGCAGACTCTGAGATAAAAATGGTTTGCAAAGGAAGGTTCAATTAATCTGATATAATAGTAGAAATTTTTTGCAATGCAATTAAAAATACCTTCAAATAAATTGGCAAATCAAGCCTTAGCAGTTTTAACAAATTTTCGACAATTTGAAGATACACATCGAGCTATTACCCCTTAAACATAGCGTGGTGTTCAACTATAGATAACTCTATTTCCTGACAAGTTTGTTATAACTAGAGCCACCTCTACAATTTTACAACTAAGAATCAAGAACCTGAACTGCTCAAGGTGAACTGTGGCTCACCAGTACAATTTTCAGTTATGAGTAGTCTACTAGTCATAGTCAGTTTGTTATACAATAACTTTGCTCAGAGCCAAATATCGAATATTATTTTTCAAGCAATGAAGCAAAATCGACATGTAAGCTGAATAATGCTATTTCATGCAGTGTTTTGATTGGGACATAAGCATCATTAATTAAGGGATTACTGCATATGTATAAAACAAAAGTATACCTTTGAAATTGAAAGCCATGTTTTGGTATCCTTTAAAGCAGATTGGATTGATTCAAAAGCGGCAAGCTCAGTTCTAAGCTTTACCCAGGAACGCACAAACAAAGCAAAAAATAGGCCAAAATGGAAATATAATGATTGAAATATAAATAGACTTTGGATAAAATAAATCAGTTTGTTATAATCAAACCTTATTGTATCCGAAAATTTAAGTATAAACTTGGACAAATTATGACTTTTTGCATACTCGCCTCAAGAGAAATTCCCTAAAAAATCCTTGTGAATAATTTGAAGTTTAAAATAGGAAACTCTCCTATTTGAAAATAATTTTTCAAGTCAATAATTCTTATTATTGCAGATGCTATAAAGATATTTCCATTCATTATTGGGGGAAGAGGTAGTAATATTATGAAGAATAGGCCATGGAAAAAGATGGATTTCAAGAGCTATAAAAATATTGCTACTGGAAAATTATCTGAAAATTTAAAATAATTTAGTTGCGTAAGATACACTTCACCAATACATGAATAACAGTAATTATAGAATAAAATTTTGTTAAAAAAAGCATGAAAGGTAATTTCTATGAATACTGTTCATTATATTTTTTTTCGAAATCAAAAAAATAAAATAGAAATTCACTAAAATTGATGCATGAAAAATATTTAGCGCTTTTGCTTCAAACCTAGTGAACAATTTTTTAATTTCGCATGCTAGCATCTAAAGGTTTCATAAAAACTGCTCACCTTAAAATTTGCATATTTGTTGTTTATGCTTTTGTGATGGAAGAAAAAAACTAGTAAATAATCAAAAGTATCGACTAAACCATTCTTGTCATAAGAAAAAAATAATGAAAAATACTTCGAATATGTATAAAAAGTTGAAAAATGACTCACCATTACGAAGGCATTTAGATTATAATCTGATTTATTTGAAATTGTTGCCACTGTCCAACTACCCTGAAATAAATGCAGAGAGAAAAATACTAAAAAATAAAAAGACTAACAGCCATATTCACATAAATACATCGCACTATGCTATATTTGAACAAATTTCTCTTATACTAGGATTTTTCACCAAATAGAATCTAGGTTTCCAGTTCGTTTGTTATGCTTCATTGTCATCAAATGATTTCATTCAGCATATCAATATCAAAATATGTATTCATTTGAATATCACACATTGTGTTCAATTCAAATATACAACTCATTTATACATGCTCCTAAGATTCACCTCACACTCAACAGATCAATCTAAAAAAATCATATATATGGAAAGTTTATATTGTGTTCTATTCGATTTTGAATTAGTTCTTAATAGTGCATCGCCATTGAACACAGCCTGTTCCATCAATCTCAAAGAATGGATCTTATACATTTGAATACAATACGTTGTGCTATATTCAAATGCCTTTATTACATCTCTTCTAGATTCTAACCTTGCAAGCATAATCTAAATCAGTAAAAATATCAGTTAGTTCTTGAAAAATAAAGGATCAACAACTACCTCGAATAAAGTTGTTCATCAAATACTGCACCAATCAGTTTGCATACCGATTTTGTGGAATTTTATGTCAATTTAGAAATCATGATTGATTTGAGAAACTTGCAAATTGAAAATTGCCCCATTGAAGAGATTACTGTCTTAAAAAGTCTCAAATGAATGGTTATAGCCATGAAAAAGGCACAAAAAAATATTCTTTTTATCAAAATACTATTCTTTTTATGTAAATATGCACTATAATCACATTTAATTTTATCATCTGAAATAGGAAAAATAGACAATTACTTTGATTGGAGAAATGCGTTTATTAAAAGTTAATCGAAGGATTGCCGTATAAAGTAAACTTCGGGTATAACGAATCTATAGGGACCACCGAATACATTGTTTACATCAAAAATTTGTTATATCTGAAAGCCTGAAGCTGAAGCTGCATTTGACAAAATATTACAATGTTTCGCTTATTCCTTATAAATGAAAATTCTTTGGAAGCGAATTTCATATATTCAATGCTCACTTTATGAGTATCAATAAAGAGGGAAAACATTGCAATAAACATACCGTCGGAATCGATGGCTGGCGAATAATCACATTTCCAGGAGGCATAATCACTATAATAGGGTATTCCACTAGTTTAAGCGCTCCTAGCAAATACATCGATAACCCTCTTTCTTGCAGTATGCATCTCTGAAAGGCATGAGATTGCACTGAACCGAGATGTATTGGCAAATCGATTTCTATAGCTCGATAGCCCATAAAAGCAAGAGGAGCTATAACAATACATACAGATAAACTTAGAGGGAAACGAAAAAGCACGTGACAGAATTAAATTTTTCCAAAAAAAGTCAAAACTTAGATTATAGTGATGCAGTCAACGTAAAAAAAAATTTTCATTTTGATTCTTTATTACAACAAATGATTAGCGAGTTCAAGCACAATTTTTAGTAACGAAGTATTTCAGTAGAAAAAGAAAAAATAGGAACAGAAGTTATTGATAGAGGAAAGCGAAAAAACGCATTAATGAAATTCAATATCCAAGAACAAGGAAAATTTTAAAAATAAACGGCCACTAAAAAATAAAGTTATTTTAAACACAGTAAGACATTAAATTTCCATGAAAATGAAAAAACTGTGAATGTTTGATAAATAAAAAATTTCAAGAGCAACAAAACCAAAAAAATAAACTTCAAAAAAGTGCAAGGCACTAAAAAAAGAGAAGGATATTCAGAATCATGGATGCATTAATCTTCCTAAAATATTTGAAGAGCATAAAAATGTAAGAAGACCAAATAAAGATCATTCCAAGGAAAAAAATAGTAGTAGAATCGAAAATGAAAACATATACTTTGATGACTTCTCAGTTCTTAAGGAGATAAGTTCTTTAAACTTTTATTTCCGAATAATTTCTTAGAAGTTACGAAATATCGAAAAGTATTCAGTGGAGTAACTTACATTATATTATATTTAAAGAATTGAATTAGTAATATATATGTATATGTTATAAATAATAGAAATACATAAAAAAATTGGCAAACGAATTCAAAGTATTATTTTAATAACTTTGTAATAAATGCACCACAAGTACATTAATAGTGAAAGAGAATTCAAAGAGCCAGAAATTACCTGGATGACTTTCCACTTCGTATTAAATGCATTCATGATTGTCGCATATCTTTTTTCAGAATATTTTATAATAGATGTAAAAAACTAAGGGGCCTACGCAAGTTTTTTTTTAATTTTTTACGTTCATACTGTCTTTTAACATTGAGGTATGGAATATGTTGTAGGAATATAAACATGGACTAATATAAAAACTTAAATTTTATATTGGAGTTAAAAACTGACCACTTAATTGTGCCAACATCCCATGGGTTATCAATGCAAGCGAATGCGCAGACGAATCAATCTGTCGAATAGATTCCATTGTTATAGCGAGTTCATCTAGCAGAAGTCCATCAGCATTATATTCCGGTGTAATCAATACCTGCATAGATAATGAATTTATACATCATTAGATTTTGATAATTGGATTATTTAAAAAATTAAACTGTTATAAATGTTACATATTATGTCAATATCGACATGCAAAAGATTTACGTATAATTACATCAGATTCTATGGAATTTTAAATTGCATTATTATTTAACATGAAAATTCCCACAAGTATATTTATTATCTATTATAATAAATTTACACATTTAAGATTGTAAAATTGCATTATTTAGAATTAAGATCTGAAAGTGCATAAATTGTTATTACAAATTTCAACAAAAAATTGAAACATTAAATGATATGTCAACACTTGCACATAATAAATATATCTGTAATTGCATATGAAATAATGAACTATAGTAAAAATTATTGTAAAAAGTACTCCATTTATTTTTATGATTAGGCAAATATAAAATCATAATTAGTGTATCAATGTCAACTTTAACCAACTTTTTTGCACTTCATTGCAACTTTAGAGGTTTAAAATTGTTTAAGGAGGAAAAAAGCGTAGAAAAGTTAAAAAAATATCGAAATAAAATTTAACTCGCATTAATTTATGTTTTAAATACATATGATTGAAAGTTTAATTAAACGATTATGCATAAAAATATATACTGAAGCTGCACATATGTAATAAATTTAAAGTTAACCTAAAAGATTAATCAACTTGTAAATTTCCAAACCTCTCAGACCAAATAACCTCAGTAAAAGATTAAAGTAAAATAATTATTTCAATCATTCACATAATTGCATTGAATCTTTCAATTTAAAATTCTTAGGTGGTTACGTACCGCATATGTAAGTCTCGATAGATTTTCTTCAAGCGAACGATCATTATCTAACTGCTGACTACTAATATTGATCTCTGTGTCATCATCATATGCATATAGATTTGAATCTAGAGCGCTTTGAGCGATCCCCTCGCCTATACAATGGTGGATGCTAAGCCAAAATGAACTCAAAAATATTATTATTCTCATAATAATAATCTATGAGACTCCATCTTATAAATGTTACGATGCCGCCTACAATGTTGAGACTTGATTTTTTCGACAAACGGGAATAACTTGAATTAAAATTCAAATTTAGGTTGATGCAATAAACTGGATTTGTTTGAATTTAATCGAAGTAAAACTGTATGCATTCGAAAAGCCATATAGCACTAACTTAAAATCTTTTGAAGAATTACAAATTACCGACCTTGTTTCGATGTCAACTGAATTTGTAAGCTTATTATATGAAAGATCATGTGGATACCGGAGTTCAAAAGATTTTATACGGAAGTTTAAATGTGCTCGAATTAGGTATTTTGCTGTAGCCTGTAAAAGTTGTATATAATTTCTATTGAATCATTCCTTCAGCTATGTTGGCGCAAAGATCTTGCGTTATTGTAAGTTTACAATTGCCTTATGATACTCAACTGAAAAAATGTTAGATTCCATCCAATTTTCTATTTTTTTGAGAAGGCTTAAAAATACAAAAAAGCACTTGAAAACACCAAATTTTAAGTTGCCAAGTGTTTTGCTAGTGGGAATTTAGTGAAATATTAGAGAAAAAAATTCATTGTGACATATATAGTATACAACTTATTCCAGAAAAGTGTTAAAAAAATTTTTGTACTAATATATATTGTATTAAAATATGTATACTGCAGTATTATATAGTCCACTTATACTTTTGAACTATAGATTTCCTATTCACAGAGTGTGAAGTAGAAAATTTCAATCCTCGTCAAAAAAATAGCTTAAAAACGTATTTTTTTCATTTATAAATATACATATATTTAAAAAATATTACATCAAAATACTTTTGAAATTATATGTATTATCAATATATTGAGGAAAATTGCGCTCTATATAGTGTCAGATAACTTAAATTGGTTTGCTGTAAAAAAAAATTTATTGTAGTTTAGCGCATTTATTTTTTACGTTTTTGAAAAGGCTTGATGGCTATTTAGAAAAAAATCTGACATTTTTTCAAGAAATTTTAATAATTAATTGTTGTTAGAATTATTTATAATTTATCACAATTTGATATTTGTGTAATAGGAAAATGTACTTTTTTTAGGAATTTAGAACTAAATTTATGCACTGAAATTAAAGCTCCTCGTCAACATGGTTCATTGACATGGATTGATGCTGACAAGACTGAAGAAAGATATGTACTTTCTGCTGGGGGGAATGGTTCAATTGCATTGTTTGATTTAGACGACGGTGAGCAACATTTTTTCAAGTCTTTTATTCATTGCAAACTTTGGCCCGGCTTATAGCAAGGGCACATTTAGCATCTATGACAAAAAAAATTAATTTGATTGATATATAAATTCATTTGATTCGTTATCATTGGCCAAGAAAATTTTAAAATTTTTCTGATTGGTAGTTAAATTATGACAAGACTCTTGATAAAAGTTGTCAGAAATAGTGTCATTGGTTCATGGCAAAAATTTGTAACCCTGCATATATTTATCAAAACAAAATTAATCTTTCCTATACATAGTAGATGTGCACTTGATATTGGTCGGACCAAAGTCCACAGTGACCAAAAAAATTTATATCCATTGGTTTGATCGAAAAGGCCCAATAATGCATTGTATGCAAACTAATTTTGAATATAATGTGTAGTCTATTAGATTTTTCAGCCTATTATCCAACCATGTGGTCTAGTACTTATCGTCATAGATCGTTATTTTTTATGTAAAATGTCTGTAACTATTTTTACAGGAATTTTCATAGTAACCTTCAAGTCAAAATTTATCCCTAAGAGATATTTACATCCAATATGATATTCAACTTCAACTTGAAGTTGATCTTTGCACTTGTACACAATCGGGTTAAATGTTCCAATTTATAAGGTGCAACTTTCCTGAAGAATAGTACTATATGGTCACTTTGCACAATAAGGCTCTATTAACGAGAAATTCAATGATTCGAGTGATTAAATCGATATTTCAAAAAATAAGTGACCAATTTTTTTAATTTTAATGTATTTCTTTTAGGAGGACTGCCATATCAGCAGAAGGAAACGAAGCGTGAAATAAACAGTCTATTTTTTTATCCACCCGTCAATTCAGGAAGGCTAGAAAATTGTAATATCACTTCTAGTGTGCAGGTAATGACATCTCTCGTTTAAGTCTGCAGCTTTCAATCTTAAGGCCATATTCTTAAAAATCTCCCTCTGTCAAAAAAAACTACGAATTGTTCTGGAATCCAAGTTAAATACAAACTAAATATAGTTTGAAATTTTTCAATATAAGCCATTTATTTGCTTACTGTATCAGTCATTATCTCTGTGAATCATGCACTTAAGTCCGATTTGTAATGCTTGCATACGTAGTCATGTCGATTAAAAAGTCTGCATGTATGTATGTCCACATTGTCTAATACTCAGACTTTAGAATCGACCTTGCCATGAGTCTTAAGACATGAAGAAAATAGCAAAATATGCTAGCTTTATTTTTCTTCTTTATTGATATTTTTCAACGTTTTTTCTTTGTGAATTTTTCGTTGAATCTGTGTTTTTACAGTTCAGCCCACTAAATTTATTCATTGCTATTGAATCATCTCTGTAGATAAAAAAATGCTACTATCATGTATTGATGGACTATGGTAACATTTTCCATTTTATTTTTTTGCTGCAGTGGTATCCAGTTGACACAGGAATGTTCATAACAGCTCACATGAGTGGCTTTGTAAGGGTAAGTACTTTATTTTATTATATATACCACCATCTTCCCCCGAATATAACCAATATCAAATTTTAAATTCCATAAAGCTACAACTCTGTGATGCTCAATTTTTTGCTTGACCTACAGTTATCTTTTGGTTAATTTTTACTCTAGTAATATAGACAAAGTTTGAAATTTGGTATGTATTTTGTTGGGGGGGGGAGATGGTAGTGCGTCTCATTTAGTGGACCATCGATTTATGGAATATCAGCTACTCAGCAGTTGGTAGATTTTTTTATTGCATAAGTAAAGTAAGATTTGTTTCATGTGCCATTTAGAAATTGCATAAGAGATAACAAATTTATAATTTCAATGATTATTTTCTTCTGAGACTAAAAGATTTGTCAATATCTGAATACTTTACAAAAGAACAATTTCCGTATTTCAAAATTAGTTTTTTGGTATATAAAAGTAAATTTGAAGCCCAACTCACTAAGTAACCTCGCATTACTCTAGGCATTCGCTATACAACTAAAAGCCTATTGACAGGGTTTCAAAATTTTTACTGCGTAAATGTACATGTTCTTAACTTTCTTGATTCATGTACTAAGTTAGCATCAAGAGCTCAGTTTGTAGATTGTGGAAAATGTAGATACGTTTCAATATTCAATCTGACGGACAACTGATTCAATAGTTTTTTCAATTAAAATTTTTTTAGAAATTTGGCTAGAAATCGGCGCTTATTCACTTGTTGAATGTAAAGTTTATATCCACTCCGAAGTAATGCAGAAGCTGTATACTTCTGTTAGAGGAAACATGGTATCGATAAATGTTATTTAAGAGCAGATTTGTAAGACTGAGTATGCATGAAGGCAATAGGAAAGAAGAACAAGAAGGAAGCATATTTATTATTGAGAGATAAAAAGCTAACTGCACAAGAAAATATCTATGGCAAGTTATCATTTGTAATAATCCTATTGGCTATCTTCAAGCTCCTAATGCTTCAGTTTGATTGGCTCGCAAATTAATGGCTTCAGCGTACTTGTAGACAATTCTCATTATAGCTCATTGTGATGCTGTTCAGTTTGTGTTCTTGATATGCAGTTCATAAGTCAAATGCGGTGCCATTTAAATCAAGTATTACTGCCAGCACTTGTTGATAAAGCCTTTCTATACAAATTTTAAACAGGAAAATGTAATTTGAAAAAATTGTCTCATAAGATAGCATTGATTTATTTATGTACGTAATAATCAACAGGTGTGGGATACGAATCAATTTAAAAGTGTATTGGACTTCAATGTCAACAGTCCAGCAAATATTGCTGCTTTTTCTCCCAGCAAATCCGGTCAGTTTAATATTCATTTTTATTTCTTAAAATATTCTGGTGAACTTTTTGAAGATTATGCTCACCATTCATTACGTAGTTACTTGTTTGCGTTTATTAGATTTTTTGGCTAGTTTACTATACGTTTCAATTATAGCTGTAGCCTCTATTATGAATCAGGTACAGAAATTGGTACTTCTATATTGTTCTAGAACAACTTTAGATGAGGCAAATGCTGCATTGTATATTTACATTACTCTCTCTTGCGCTTGTTCTGTATTTTAATAAGTTCTTCTGTGTTTTCTATCGTTGAAATTCACTTCTAAAGAAATCTTTGACACAACTTGGTAAAATTGTAAACTTCTTCATTGTTGTGTGCATTTACTTTGACCCAAGAAATGTTGATGGGTACGGATAAAATGACTCATTTTTCTGTTTTTTCTTCAAAATGTGACTGTTTATTGTAATTAAAGTACATAACGTAATAATAGGAATGCGTACTTTTCAATAGCATTTTCATAATGGCTGCTTTTTAATTACTAGCAGTGTTAAAAATATAGCTGAATAAGTATTTATGTATAAAAAGTTTGTTTTATGCTCTCGATTGGATCTTTAAAAAATGATTAATTTTATTATTTTGTTTGGCTACAATAGTATTATATTAAATTTCTTTTCTTACATGAGGTTTGCTATTATTGATATTTGCACAATGTAGGTAGCAATTTAATTGCAGCAGGTCTCCAAGATCCATCATTAAGACTCTGTGACATACGATCAAGAGGCTGCACCCATAGGTAATACATGAAGACATTGGCGGTATGTCTGTATAACGTTTGCACACCGCTCTTGCATAAGTCCTCAGTTGAAACTGAATTTTTTTGCATTCTGAAGTTTTGAACTCGATTTGGATAAAAGTCAATTTACTTGTGTGTAATTAAAGATTATATGATTCAAATTTTGAAATCATTGGCTGCAAATTAATGAAATTGTCTATGCTTAATGGGCACACTGTTGCATCACCAATAAATTTATATTCAACTATTATGTTCTGTGATTTTGAAATCCATTAGATTCAAGTAATCCTGACTCATGAATTCTAGTGAAACTACTCAACTTTTGAGTTATTTCAAACTTGCAAACAGCAAAATTTTCGACGTTGTGCTTTTTTCCATCACATGTATTGATTTCTCCGGTTGAGCTTTAGACGTATAAGACTCAATGCACTGAATTCTAACCAGTGCCAAAATCCCAAATTAATGACATAGCAAATTACAACTTGTTTTGACATTTTTTTGTGCATGAATATCTTGGTTGAAATAATGTATTTTTGCTTCATTAATCCAAAACCCTCTGATTCAGCATGTTTGTCATGGATTTTATCCACTTAAGTTGAAATTACAAGGTACCTCCCACCCCCTCTTTCTTAGTTTTTATATATATATATATATCAATTTATTGTCAAATTAGGTATGCTTAAAGGTTGGGTTTTAGGATGTATATTGGATAAAATTAAAAGTAATGCTATTGAACAATATCTCTCCTTGTGCTATTTTCAAGCAATATTAATCGAATATCTTCCGATATGACCACCAAATGTTTGTTATATCTGAAAATCTGAAGCTGAACTTGCACACGATAGGGCATTTTCGATTTTTTGCAACAGCTAAAAACTCGTTAACAGTAAATTGGTTACATCCAAAGGTTATTGCATATATATATTTGGTTCTTGTTTAAGGTTGAGTGGACATACTGGAGAAGTATGGGCTATTGCATGGTGTCCAATAAATGAATATATCCTAGCCTCTGGAGGCACCGACTGTTGTCTTCGTATGTGGGATATTCGTCGATCAGGACGTTCTGCTTGTTTCAAAAATTTAGATCAACAGCAAAGTAAAGGTTTAAAATTCGTGCTTATAGACACAGTATATTTTGTTTTTTATCCTTAACCCGAATATAGCAGTGTGTTGTCTTATTCGATTAAAATAGTATATATTCTTATATTCGAGCATAATGCATATTATTATATTCGTATCAATAGGATATTACCTACGTGTGCCAATACGCATAAAATTTAGCTTTGAGGGTCATATGAATATTACGCGGTACAGTGTTCTAGTCCCATTAATGACTCGTTGAAATTGTCGCTTCTCCTAGATAGACTATTCTTAAAGCTGCAAATTCTTGGTATAATATTATACTATAAATATGTTTTTTGTTCAGTTTAGAGTCTGCTTTTAGCACGAGTTCTATCTTTTATATTCAACAAATATATATATATATATATGGGTATGTAACAGAATTTTGACTGACAAGTACTGTTAAGACAATATGGAATATCTTCCATACTCCTATTTAAAATAGTTAAATGTACAAGATGTAGATTTAGTCCTGTTCTTCAGATATTCTACTTTATCTATCTTAACCTTTGACACCAAAGTAATCAATTCGTTCATCCCTCTGTTTTCTGGCATAATGAATTCCGCAGAACTTCAAATTGTAATAACCAATCACTTATTTCTAAATCACTCTCTGTATGAATATTTCAACGTATTCAATCAATTTTAGCCTATGTGTACTATCAAAATGTTTTTTTTCTCAGAAAATGGTGCTTCTGATGAATCTGAGGCTGCACGGGCTCACATAGGGCCCGTTAACTCATTAGTGTATAGTAGCAATGGGTCTTATTTGTTTTCCACCGGAGCTGATAACAGGTACAACATATATAATAATTACAACCCCACCTGTAAAATGCCAACCTAAGATTTGATTGTATTTTTGGATTGAAATTTTAACTAATGGGATGCAGAATGTATCGAATTGTATGTACTATCTTCCAACCGGTATTTCATCATCGAGTTTGATCAAAACTAGTTGGTGTACTGCTGTCATAATTCAGTTTAAGCAGTTCAGGAGGTATAGATAATATGAACTGTTCTGAGCTTATTCTTCCACAGATAATGTTCCACCGCAGACATATAAACTAACAAAATTTTCATTTATTTTATTGTAATATGGATAAATGGTTTTGATACGCAGTGAAACCTTCTAAGTTGGACACTTCATTGTCAAGTACTCAAATGGTCAACTTAAGGAGGTGTACAGACATACAAGTTCAAAAATAATTTAAAAGAAAAATCGTTGACTAGGAGCTGTCTAGCCTACTATGGTGTCCAAAGATACAATGTGTCCAACTTAAAGAGGTTTCATTGTAGCTAGCTGGAATAAAATTTTCTTAAAATTTTATCTCTAGATTGAAGCAGTGGGAAATGCTCAGTGGAAGAAACATGCGCACGCACTATCTTGGCACCAATAATCGAAGAAAACATCCTATGAAAATGGTTATTGCAGAAAACCATATGATCTTTTTTCCAGAAGATAAGAATAACACGGTTGTTGGTTATGAAGTCGTTACGAACGACGGAGTTCCTGTATGGTAAGTTATGTATGAAAAATCATTGGTGATGCACCAATGTAATATTTTAAACCGGTCTCCCATAAGTCCTGTGTTTGAACTGAATTGTTTTGCATTCTGAGGTATTATTTATTTTGGATTAAAATCAATTTACTTGTATACAATTTATAACTATATGACACGAATTTAATTTTGTAAGACCATGAAATTATAATTTTAAATTTTGAGATCAGTGTCTAAAATTTTGGCCACAATTTTAATCATTTAATTGGATTTCTTTTATGGGTCCACCGGTGTACCACCAGTACTGCTAGTTTCTATATTAGCTGAAGAAACTTTAGTCTATATTACAGTCTTATTCCAGTTTTGCATACAAGTTATATGTTAGAGCGTACACAAACTTTATTGGTGGGTGCGTAATTAGCAATCTCTGGTTGCTTGCAATTAAAATCTAGCATTGATTTTTTGAAAAATATCGAATTTCAAAGGCATAGGAATGTGTTTAAATGAGTCTCAAAGGCCTAAAAAATTTACAAAATTGTGCCAATAAATCATCTGCGTACCTATATGATAGCTTGTGAGCAATTTTTGAAAATGTTGAAACTCGACTTGCTGGAATTTTTGCAATCCTTTACATATAATTTTAGTCATTCTTCAGAAATCTCTAGGTGAGTGAAAGAGTAGATTAGGTAAGGCCACAAAATAATTTCTTGAAAAAATAAGGATTTTAAGAGCAATAAATATGTCTGTAATGAAAAAGAATACTTGAAAGGGCAAACTAGTACTTTGTGGCTTTTCAACTCATATTGAGTTCATATTTGTTGAAAGTTTAAATTTAAAAAGCTAAAATAGTTCAAATGATTTTGCAGTCTATTCTACACATTTCTACTGAAATTTTTTCTCCTTGTTTCTAAAGACATGATTAACTTTATTAAATGTTCACATCTCTCTAGTTGACATTAATAGCTCTCAAGATAACGATCACAACTCTGAGGGTAACGTCAACATATCTCGTGTAGCTCAATGTAATAACGATTTTCGATAAATATGTAATGTCTAAGTGTTCTATTAATGAAATTTCCAAATCGATTAAAGAGCTGAATATTTAAATCTTATGAACAATTCATACTAATTGTTTGGGGGGTTATTATTATTTTGGGGATGGTGGAGGGGGTCTTATACCGATTTAGGGAGGATATTGTATAATGATTTGGAGGATCTTGCACAAAATGGGAGCACATTTTTTCTAGCTGAAACTTGTTTCAAAAAGGTTTTAACTGCGTTGAAAATTTCTTGGAATATCTTCATGCAGTGACTAAATTCATCTGTCTACCATATTGCACAAAGTTTAACAAGGTTTATACCGATTGTCTTATTAAAATGGATAATGAAATAGTCCATGTGAACAGAATGAAGAAATTTGAATTAAATTCTTTCCTAAGTTAACAAGTCTCAAATAGTTTTGGGCATAGTAAATGTTACTAGGTGCACCACTGTGGGGCAACAAAAAATGTATCCCACCATGTAAAATGTCAATAGCTAGCTATTTGAAAAAGAACTATTTTACCAAAAGGTTCTTGCTGTAGATCGAAAAAGATAATATTGGCTGTTTTGTTGGTGTAAAATTTCTGGTCTCCACACAGTGATGCGGATATGAAATAATACAATGTGATTCTGATTTTGTTAGTAACCTTAGATATACATACATGGAGGTAGTATATAGCTTGCTAGGATATGTTCAGTATAAAAAGAATTCTGTAGAAAAGATAATATTTACGTAGAACAATGAAATAATTCTTAAACAATAAATTATTGAATTGCAAAATGAATGTATATATATATATGTGGTATTTTTTTTAGCTCTCTGAAAGGGCACTTACAAACTGTTCGTGCGTGCGATTATCGTTCTGCCACTCAAGAAGTTATTACTGCAAGCGCAGATGGTTTACTACTACTTTGGTCCCCTGCACAGAAAGATACTTCAACAGTTGATGGTGCGTTTTTCATGTCTTTTATTCAAAAAAATGTTTCAAAATATACAATTTTTTAAAAACCGATATTTCTCTATGTAACTGAACTTTTCGATAGCTCAACCACAATAGAATTCAATAAATGAAAATGTTATTGATTTAGGGGACGAGAATTGTTGGAGTTCTGAAGATGATGAACGAGTGACTAATGGTACAAGAGACTATATTCCTCCGATTTTACAAGAACCAGCCTGTCAAAGACCTCGTTTGTTCTAGAATATTTAGTAATATATATATATAAATTTTACTTTACGTAGTATGACAATTTTCTATGGAAAAAGAAGAAATCATCACTCATGTACTTCAATTTTTTCTATGTATTTATAAGTTTTCTAGGCCAATAATTAATTCTAATGTTCAAGAGACGCATTCAATATTTGTGTTTCATTTTATATTGAATCGACTTTTGACATGAAAATTAAAGTGCCTTTGTATTTCAAGTTTTTACCATTGTACACATATACTTTCTATAAAAAGTTTCAAACTGACGAGTTTTTTATGCTAATGAGTAAAACCATAAAAAAATGTATGCATATTCAAAGGTGCTATATTTCAAAAATTGACTTATATTTTGAATAGCACCTTGTCACCGTCTTCCCATATAAATAACCATTTGATCTATAATTGAATTTCATTTTTTGACGCTCTTAGATTTCTTAATTCGTAGTATAGAACTTTGAAATAGTTTTCTGCTTTGGTATTTCACTTTTACGAAAAACTGTGTAAATATTAGCACTATAAACTCGAAAAAATGTAGTTCATATTCATTGGTAGAAGAGAAAGTAGTACTCAAATTCGATCTAAATACAGGAAACGATAAATTGGTTATTGCCAGGAACAACGGGTAGTCAAGTTTTACGTACAGGAAAGGAGGGAAAAATAAGTTTTTCGTGAAATAGGATACTCTTCAAATGTAATGCCCTGCATAATAATGTTTCAAGTATCAAAATTTATAACTGGATCAATAGTGCATATAGCTGTAAATGTCGGTTTCATGACAATCTAGACATAGCCTGATATCTTGTTTTTTATTAATCTGAACAATTTATAGCTTTTTAAACCGGTTTTAACATTCAACTATAATTCAAGCTTCCAGTATTATTTAAAAAGTTTGTTTGAGTTGAACATTGCATCCTGCCAGGCGTCTTAATGCTAAAAAGTTAAGCTCATATTTTACTAAGTGAAAATGTAAAATTACAAGAAATTATGAAAGGTTTCCAGATGTTATTCAATAAAATCTTTATTGCATTGAATAAATTGTAGCAGTTGTAATTGTATATTTTGATATCTAGGAAAAAGATGCCATAAAAAAGGTTATGTAAGCTTATCTAATGTTGCAATTACAAGATGCATATGCAAAAGTCCAAAAATAGACATAAAGACTCAAATAATATCTTGCATTCAATTGCAAAGAACTTGTAGTGCTTAATCAGTTGCCTAAATGATAGATTCCTTATTTGGCCCACATATATCACTCAGAGTATTTCTAGAGAGGGTTAGGCACTCATAAATTACTTAGCTGCATATCTTTTCATGATCGTGATAGCTAAATGTGCACAACTTGATGCAACTGTACCAATTTTGAGAAAATTTGGTTTCTCCTTTACCATCTTAAGCTAATTGTTCAGAAGAGTTTTTACCATATTTGCTTCAATACTGACAAGTAAATGGCAGCACAATTTAACAGAGTAAGAAATGGACAAGTATCAAAATAGAGTTGTACAATAGACTCTAATAGCCTTAATGAATTCACAACTTGATTTGACTTCTTGTAAAATTTCTGACTAGTAAGTATGTAGTTCATCATACCTGCATTGAGTACTATTAGGACTCTAGTAATGAACGTTATGTGGAGGTATGCAAGCAACAAATTTACATTATGTGGGGAAATAAGTAAGATTCCTGCAAACTTGACAGAAAAATAAATTTTGAGTTGTCAACATTAATATCATAATGCCAATGAAATACATGCTGGTTGAAATATTTTCCGTAATAATGTGTGGATCACTGCATTTAAATAATTTTTATGTTTTCCTAACATATTATCTAAAATACTACAGAGAATTATATGCAATCTGCTGTATTATTTAGAGTAGCATTAGCTGAATGATATGATATATGACATGTTGAGTGTGATGCATTAAAGTCGAGTAGTCCACATGGTATGGTAAGTAGCATATACCACGGGCTTGAAAAGTATATACTGAGATTAAACTAAAAAGTGAAACACTTCGATATTTATAAGATATCGTTAACTTCACATATTATACCTGTCATAGCTAGACTTAAGAATCCTTTTAAGAACCTTATTATTTATACTTTTCCTTATTCCACCATTCACCACAATATTTGAACGTCTGACTAAATTTTAAATAATTATTACGCAAAATTTGATTATTTAGGCTCTAAGTGAAATCACCTTACAAACTCCAATTAAGGTAGAAAGCTTACAGAGTAATTTTTCCTTTTTAAAATAACTTGAAAGTAAAACTTTGCTCCAATGCATTGAATTTGTTCAGAGGAATTATATTTAACTCGCTTTATTCGAAATAATGAAATTTAAAAATGATATGATAAATTTCGTTATAACAATTATGGCCTGGTTTAATTTGCCGCAGACAATCACATTCATAGGGTATATACTATCGATTTGAAATAAGTATCAAACTACCATTTTTCAAACTTTTCACAATTTTAGAATGAAAATCTGAACACATCATAAGGCACAGCATTGGTCATGTGCAACCTAACCTTAACTTAAGAAAAATTATTCCTTCAAGCAATGTGTACCAATTTAAGTCATATGATTTTGCATGATCTTCTGAGCCATGAAAAAATTTTACGAGTAAGGCCATTTTATAATGCTTCTGATAAACAAAGCCAGAGGAAATCAGTGTCAAATAGTACATATTAGTCATTTTTAATTAGCATAATCTTATACAAAGTTCATAGAATACTTTTTTAGAGTATAAGACTGCTTAGTGTGAACAGGATTTGATAATTAATTACCTTTAATTCATATATAAAACACATATAGATGTGCAATATATCATCCACAAAAGTGCCATGAAAGGACAAAAAAGACAATGTTATTATTTGAAATAGTGATGTCTACTCTAATGTGTAATCTTCATTTATAAAATAAACTTGCATTCCGCTTCTACTAATATCGTTAAAAAGATTGGCTATTCCCATCCTCAAAATTCTGCTTACAATCCATTAGCTAGTTTGTAGATGGCGACACACTCTTGGTCCTGAAATAAATAAAAATATGGAGTGACATATTTGATGAAATTCTCAATTGAAATACTTATTACATAGTTACGGCAGTAAGCTTTCATGCATGTTTAAATGAAAGAGGTACTAAAAAATTGAATGACACTGTTTGATCCAACAAAATAATCTTTAAGACGAGCCTCAGAACCACAGGAATGATAATATCATATAGAGCTTGAAAGGACTGGAGGCCAGTTAGGCACAGTGTATTATTCTTCGAAGCCTTTAGTGCGGAGGCATGGCATGCCATCCACTCATAGATATATAAATTTTCATCTCTGGCTCGAATGATGACACAGAAATGATATGAGATTATGATCAGAAGATTGCGTACCTGGGAAGAGACTTCTTGCTGCCTCAGCAGAGACATAAATTCCTGACTTACCATTTATTTCATTGAGAACAATGAATTAATTCCTACCACTAAATTAATTTTTTCGAATGTTTTCGTTCGAACTCATATTTCCTTGAATACAACGTTCTCCTTCTATATTCGAAACAAAATGATCATTTTCTATTTCACAGAACAGTTCTTACTTACAGATCATTTTCCGGAACATTAAGCAAATATTTTACACATTAGTCTTCAGTAAATTTAACCAATTAATTAAACTAGAAGCCATACTCTGTATCTCTGAGAATAAGAAAGTATGCATAATATTTGCAAATACTTTTCTGATATTGGTACTCAACTTCAAATGGCAGTTAGGAAAGAAAAACAGTTCATGAAATAATTATGTTGCGAAAACTTTACATGCAATAAATTCTTCAAATGCGTGTACTCTAATAGTTTAGTACAAAGGAATTTATGGGAGAAACAAATTTGGCAGCCAGTGAAAAAATGTTTTAGTTTCTAAAAATGCATAATAAGTTTATGAGTACAACAATGACATACGATATTTCTACTGAAAAACAGTTTGTTTTTGTAAAGAATTAATTCCTGAGCTGCTATGCAAAGGAATAACTTGTACAAGAAATTTTTATAATGAGTAAGCCTTTGTTGAAAAGGATTTGGTTAAAATTAGTGAAAGTGAAGAAAATGTTTGTTAAAGTAAAATGATCAACCAAAGACATGTATAAAAAAGAATTGCTTTGTAAAATAATTCATAACATGTACAAGAGGGTTTTGGCATGTAAAGATTTTATGTTGAAGAGTACTTTTTCACAAAGGACTGGATGTAAGAATATATTTTGTTTCTGTTCTATAGCATTCGGACGGTATAAAAAATAAATGCATGATTTTGAAAAATCTGATGAAAAAATTTAGGGTGCTTTCATATTTAATTTTTTTTGTTATTCTAGATTACTTCAACTTGACTCATGACAATTTCCTCATTAAAAAATATTTTTTATCATACAATAAATCCTATGCTACTTAAATTTAACAATATTTTTCTTATAATTATTCCCATAATATAAACTACTAGACTAAGATATATCTTCTAACCCACTGAATTATGGCACATATATCTTATCCAGAGTAAAAATGAACTTCAATGAAGAAAAATTTATTAGCTGAAGCAAAACTTGTAGCAACTAGAGCAGGGGAATTATCAGAGTAGCAATAAATATATCTTCATTCTAGAATAACCATAGAATATAATTTTAGTACATTTACTTTATTATTGCTTGTTCAAATTGAGAGATTTCTTGATACAGTAATTTTTGAAGTATACTATAAGCTCCAATTATAATTTGTGTGCACTTTTCATTTACAAAAATAAATCAAGTCAACTGATTATTTTTACTTTCAGCATGATGTAACATCAAATTTCAACTTAGTGAAGAATTTCCTATAATCCAGTTTGACTAGTTTGAGGTTATAGTCATCAGATTTCAAATTCATATCCTATAAAACTGGTACAATTCGAGATATACATGTAAAATCTAAAATTTTACGGGGCGCAGATGATTTGGAGACATGAAATTGCATTAACAGTTATGCCGAAAGAAGCATTTGCAGTGTTTTTCAACAGTCCCAGTGCGTATCAAAAATTTTGGGCACAAACGAACCATTCACCAATGAACATTCATGTATTTTGAAATATTGTTCTTAAATGAATTGTTTTCAACTTATTCGCCTTTTTTTTGGCATGCACTAGATAGAACATATAATCCAAACACAAACGACCGCAACGTAGCACGGGAGAAGCTGTAAGGAGGCCCTAAACGATGCGAGGCTGACGAGCTGCTACTAAAATCTCTGAATTTCATTTTAAAAAAAACAAAAAAAATATTTTTTAAGATTGACATTATCAAGAATGCAGAAGCCAGGATCTAAATATTCCCTTCGGTACTTTTTTCGCTTTCGACCACTTTCAATATCTCATTAACTGCATCATCCTTCAAAACCTCATAAACAACCTGAAATTCACAAAAAAGTAACACAACCAACATAACTATATAATATTTACATTTAAGTATAAATCATTGCATGTATAAGACAATTCTCAGATCTATAGCTTAATAAGAATGCAACCAGAGAGGCTTTACTGCAAGTACATACATATGAATGAATCGGTAAATATCAGTTTATAGGCATTATCATGTATGTACATATGTACACATAGAAAAATATACCTTGTCATTGACTCTACGTATAGTAGTCAGTTCCATTTTATCTGCTGTTAGAGCAGTGCTATCCATCGTCTTATACAAAACTTTCACAGCCAATAGTAATGCTTCTTTGATATCCATATTTTCATTATATTCATTCTGCAGATAAATTAAAAGTATAACATATACATGAAATTTCCAGACTAAAGCAGAAGTAATGAGCATAAAAATTCTAAAATTTATTGCATAATTTACTAGTTATGAACCATAATTTGGATGTAACAAATTCTCCTTCAATAAATTTTAAATTTCTAACAATACACGAAATAGTATATTGTGCCATGTCCAGCTACAGTTTTCCTAGCCTAACTAAACAATTTGGTGGCCTTAAAAGATTTGCTACATCCGAAGTTAACATTCTAAAACTGTTCCATAAATGAAACTTATCATGAAATTGTATGTGTGCCTTAATGACAAACTTCCATAATGATAAAGAAATTGATTCCAATTTTTTCGTTTGTTTACCTTCAGTAAGCTTTTTCCTGCTTGGTTATTAGCTCCTATAGCTGTAGCCTTCCAACCACCGTAATTGCCAGATGGATCGCTTTGATACAACTGAAACCCATGATGTTGGTCCCATCCAGCAAACAAAAACGCCTAAATATGTTCAAAGGTGATTGTATTTGCAATATTGATGCGTATACATATTTTGTATACAAACAAAAATATGTAAGTCGATTTACACATGCATAAATAAGTGTACATACAACACTTACACATAGTCAAACTCTATGCCTAAGTATAAATGGTAGTTATAAAAAAGATGTACAAAGTAGTCCAAAACATTTAAGCTCACAAGACATCTTCAAATCTCTCTTGTATATTTATAATTTCAAGTAAATACGAAGAGTTGCCTAAAAATATAGAGTTGGCCATTCGAACGCCAGCATATTATCTGAAATAATTCTTTTCCACCTAAAGAATAATGATATTGAAGTTCCTAGTTGCCCGCAAAAAGCGAAACATACGCACATACAACAATGCAGCAGTGGCAACTACAAATTTATGTACCAGACTAGAGCAGGGTTTAAAAAATAGCTTGCATATCCTTTTTACTCATATAAACATATTTGTATTTTCATGTATATTTATTTGTTTAGTATTTAAATTCTAAATTAATACTTCTTTTCCAGTCTTAATCCAAACAAAATTTGAACTTTTCCAAAAAAAATGTAATTATATACTAAAATTTAAAAAAAAGCAAACTAGGATAATTCGTCATAAAAGTTTATACATTTTTTTTGCAATCGCCAATTTTCCTTAATCTTTTTAACTCATATGGAATAAAAAATTTACAATTCATACACTGAAAAATCGACAGTTAGCGGACATAATAACACAGTTGATATTCCACAACTGATACTATCACGTACACCAAAACTTGTCAATAAATTGAATGTATCGGATTAGAGGTATCAATCTACACCAGCAAAGGGAGGTCGGTGGAGTGGTAAGCTACAAATGAATAGAAAATATCATTTAATTGGTCATACATTTATAGAATATCAAGTGCATATAAATTTTAATATGTACATACGAGTACCTACCACGCCAAAAGGCCGGAGACCTCCAAATTGTGTGTACGATTGTTTCATATTACACACCCGCTGAACAAGCTGTTCAACAGGTATAGCTTCTTGATACTGATACAAATAACGCTGCGCTGCAAGTCTTGCCTGTAAAAAGTATCATAAAACAAACTAAATTTATAATAGAAGTTTTATATTCAAAAAAATGCTAAAATAATTTACCATATGATTTTTCAAAATCCATTTAAAAGCCAATCATAATCCATTTAGAGAAAAAATGTCAATCCATTAAATCTTTTTAACAAATTCTTGGCTTGATTGCAAGAAAATTTCAGACTTTAAGCAGCAAGCTGTTTTTCAGTCCAAGCTAGCTAGCTCAAAAGCGAGAAACTAGATTAGCTCAGAAAGGATAAAGCAAGCAAACTAATAGCTAACTATATATGTATATGTATTGATGGCCAATCAAATTGAAATAGTAAGCTATATCAGATGTATATGAAATGAAAGCTATTCAACTAGCTAGTATGGCAGCTGCAGAAGAGCTCTTTCCTTAAACAATCCATTATCTCATTTTTGAGGTCAATTTTTCATCCAGTTGAACATTAAATGAATCATTCAAGGAAATATTTTTTTCTATTATAAATCCTTCGCAACTTAGTAGAAATTCACCCAACTTTGCATCATTTTTTTTAATTTTTAGCATAAAGAATTCTGGCTAAATCAATCTTTTACAATTACACAGCGTATTTAAGTAAAGGCCTTCAAGATTAATCTAATATTTTCACTAATTGTCCTATTTTTTTCGTTTTTCATGAAAGTTTTCCACTGCTGATCATTACAGCTGAAAAATGTAATATTTGTAAAAAAATCAGTATATTTATTAAAAAAATGCCAATGAACCTGATTGATTAAAATATTGGCATCAGCAGTTAAACCTGCAACAACGCACGAAGTTGCATCATCTAACTTGTAAGTTTTTTCACTAGTCTTTGATGGAGCTAAGAGTTTTGATATCGTTTTCCGCTCTGCAGCTAATACGATACCATGCTCTCCAGCAAGAACGCCAACACAAGTTCCGGCATTGTTGATTGCTTCAATCGCATATTCAACCTAAGTTCATCATAATTCACATGGCAATAAATTAACTTTTAGTAAAAAAACATCCTAACATAATATTTAACAATTAAAAAAGCAGTAACAAAAAAACTAACAATTCTAATGCTAAATATAAAAAATCGTAAGATAAATAAATAAAAGTATATGCAATGCAACATTAAACGACTGAAAGAAGTAGGAACAAAAAAGTTAAATGATACTAAACGTAAAATTTAAAATTCTAGAATAGATTCATAATCATTAAAGAAACAATAATTTCAAGATTAATAAGATTTCCAATGAAAAAGGTAACCAATTCATTCAGATAATGAAAAACAAATATTTCTTTCAGAATTGTATTTGAGGATATTTATCTACAGTTTATAAAGAACTGCAGATTTTGAAATTATTTCTCTATTTTGTAAATTAACATCCGAAATAAGATATCAGAAAGTGAGTATGGAGCATAGACTTCATTTATGAATGTTATCGTTCAGTGCGCTACAGTGGAAAATTTTGTTCTCAAACTGAATATGATTAATATTGTAACGAATTGCCAAAGTGACCTATCAGAAACCCTTAAAGTGCAGCTGAATTTTCTTTTGTAAAAGTTTAGAAAGAGGCATTAAAAAAGGAACATTACTAATAATAGAGAATATTGAAGGGATGTGAAAAAACAAAAACATAAATTTGTGACTTTTCAGCTAATCATAAGTATATTTTTACTTAAAAGATCATATTTCAAAATAATTTTCATAAGATAAAATATATAAAAACTAATTCACTGTCCCTTTCTACACTATTCCCCTTTTTTGGGTTAAATATATTATAAATACTCTGAATCAGGTATAAATGCGCTATTAACCTGGTGAAGTCTTCCTTCTGGACTGAAAGTGGTGGTGCTACTATCGTATCGTCGAGCCATAGCGATCACGTTAACGGCCTACAGAAAGCACAAGTGAATTCAGTAACGTAGCAATTAAAGGAAAACATGTAATGTATGGAAAACGAAAATTTAATAAATACATTATTTCATGTACTGAATCAATATGACAAGTCATATAAAAATTAAATCATAGAAAAGCTTCGGCACTAAAATAGTAGCCACTACTTTATTTTACTTGCCGAATAACAGAAAAAAAGATAGAGACAATTGAAATGTAAGTAAAAGCCTTCGGCTGTTATTTTTATGTTGAAAAAAACAGCGTGCATTAATTATCATTATTTCTTACCTCAAATTCTTTACTTCAGTAGAATAAAATGGCAACCACAAACGAAACTGTATTGCTGAGATCTTAGATAAAATATTTCTTAAGTTGCTGGGATATTTTCTATGATGATAAATTTTTTTCAGTTAGGTCAGATCTTAAGAAGTCTAAAACGCAATTTTCCGGATTTGACCAATTAAAATAACAACTTAAGCCGTATATACATGAATTTGTTCTAATGCATTCTCGTGCATTTCATTCGCCAAAATATTTCGTTAAAATACACCAAAATTTGAGCACAGTTTTAGGATATAATTTTCACGCATTGCATCCGTATCAGATGCATTCTAATGCATATGCTTACTAATGACAAAATTTATAAGAACACTGCAAAAACACTTTACCTACATATTATCCCTACTTGCTTTTCTAAATCGGTAGTGAAAGTAATTTCATTGCATCAAGGAAGAGTGGAAATTAATTATACAGAGGCTGTTGCAGATTTTTGCCATCAAAAATTACGTTCACGATGGGAAATAAAGCATACAATGTAACAAGTAGAATTTTTATAAACTTTGAATGCAATGCAAGATAAATTGGCTTTACCATACACATGTAAATTGTGAGCATTATATATCATTACTTTTTGTCAAAAAAAATGTGTTACATAACTGTTAGGAACCGCTATGCACCATTACTTATGGAGGATACGGATAATAGCGACAGTTCATGAATTATGATATTGTT
>JAULBW010066056.1:0-44810 GCA_032358265.1 Vaucheria bursata
ATGGGTGAACATAACCGAGCAGTTATGCCGTAGAAATTTAAAGAGATAGCAGGACCGGCAAATATCCTGACAATTAATGATCCAGTGTTGTCCGAGTACCAGTATGGCCAAAATAATAACAGTGGTCTTACATTAACAGCCATGCATAAAATTGACACTGATATATCTACATTACATATATTATTTGTGCAAATTACTCAATTATTTCAAAAATGCATTAAAAAAATGAATGAAGCCAAGTACACTTTATAGATTTGAGATAATGTCAGGTTCAATATCTAGACTTTGATCAAAATCAATTAACAGAAGTGAAAAATTGAAAAAAATTTAGAATAGAAAGATGATATTGTCAATTCTGTAACAGTGCTGAACATTCAGTAAACTTTTGTAATGATAGTTGGTTGCTACCAGGAATGTAACACAACAGAAACACAAAAAACTGCAACAGAATGCATATACTTTATTAATGCTAAATTGAAGTAGATAGCTTCATCAACACAACAAGAAATATTACTTTACTGGCATTGCACTTACTAACACTTCTGTTCTCATAATCTAAGCTGAAACTTCCGTTCTCATAACCCGTACTAAATCTTAAATAGAGCTTCAGAAAAATTTACCACTGCTACAAAAAAGAATAAATCTTTGAGAATTAATTTCTAACATTGTATTCATTGTGTTGTCAAGACTTATTCCCGGCAACACATGAAATGGACAATTGATACTGAATTGCATGTTTTTGTCATACATTTCATGTTTGCTTAGTAGTTTTTTAGTCATGCATGCAGTCTGTAATGTTGGTTCCTACAAAAAGTTATTATACCAGCTGCTGTGATGATAGGAATTACCTGGTTAACGGTTAGTCCTATTTCTATGTTAGCTGCATCATTGTTTCTGTTGAAGATTCTCAACTTAAGAATTCTTGCTGTTGACATTATGTTCTCATTTTAGCTAATGGAATAGTGCCACAACACAATTGCTACTGGTCCATCATATAATTGAATATTTGTCTGTCTTGCATTGCTAGAGTTCACTTCTAGCAATGCAGTAATACATACTGTACAACCTCTTCCTAGTGTCTACTGTATTACATGTGATCAGACACTTAATCTAAAAGCCAATGAGCAAGACATTAATGTTTGTAGCAGAAACCTTACTGCACAACATGAAGTTTCTACAAGTTACCAGAGTGATGCACCTGCACCCGTTAAAAAGCCCATTTAGCAAAGTAATGAAACTTCTGGGCCTGTTGAACATGATCTATCTGCTTATCATACCAACCAATAAATTGGTATTACTGAATGCACCTTTGGCAGTAACTGATCATCAGCAGATATGGATGCTTTTGAGCTTTCCAGAATTTTTGATTACACACCAACCTTCACTAAAAAATTGTTTTCAGTTTGCTTTCTTTGGTATAACATACAAAATTTTACAGCTTTAACTGACTATGATTGTAATGTGTTCATATGAAAAGAAGATGGGACAAATTAAGTTTGTTGTTAAGATTGGTTATCAACTTATCCAGTTCTAGTCAGGCTTGAGAATTTCTCACAAGTAGTTTATGTGCAATGCACATGTGTACTTGTATAATCTATGCAATATGTAGATATTTGGATAAACTGATTAATTGAGTCAATTTTGGAATTGTAAGTAAATTATGAAGCTATGTTTCCACTTTAGCAGCAGAAACGTATAAATGGTATTATGTATTTTACTCTTCAGTCTTGCTTTCCAATTCTATACTTTTTGTTCTGTTCTTAGTTTCTGTGTTAAGATATTGACTTGATGATTTGAATTTCCATTTTGGCCCTAGTTTCAGTATCTTACATACATGTCCTGGAAAGTGCCTTTTTTGGTTCTTCTCTAAAATATGCTGATTTACGTACATCATCCTTTGTTCCCAAACCAATTAGATATAAGAAGCCATGCCACATCTGCTTAAAATCTAGAGGTTAAAACACCTGTGCCTCCTGTCCCCAATATGAATTTAGTTCTTTTCCTGGTTGCATATTTTGACCATATCACTTGAATGTACAGAGCATTATTGTTGAGAAAAATGAATCTGCTCATGAGTTGAAATCTGGTGAACTTGCTTTTTACACTTTTGCACTGCCTGAATACTTCTAGCAACCTCTCAATGCAAATAATAAACCAATACACATTTTTTGCAGCTCCTGCAAAGGACTGTAAAATTGATATTCAATAGTTCATCATTGATGTAACTTAAATATTATCAAAAATCAAAAATCAGTACCACTTGAAAAATCACAAGAACAATCCTTCACCATATTTTCAGGAAAGAAAAATTTTGGCACTTCCTCTATTTTTTAAGCTTAACTGTGATTCAATTTGTACAACTGTTAAAAATAAGATTACTCAGGGACTTCTAGAATATCCTCCAACATCTTGACATTGATTATCACAACTAATACTCCTGCTACATTCATTATATCTATTAGACTTTGAGTAAGCTTTATTCTATAACTGGTGAAAAATCTAGCCATCAATGTGGACACTACTTTTTCCAACAAAGAAGTACCTTACAATTAAGCATTTATATCAGTCATCTCTTTTTCAGGTAAACCCCCATGAACCCAAGAAGAACTTAGTCTATTGATGTTAAAAAATTTCATTACCTTAAAAAGGCTTTTTGTGCATAGAATAAAACTCTGCGAGAGGTATTTGTTACCATTGGATTTGCTGGTGGTACTAACTTGAGTGCATGCATTGGCAGTGTCTAGAAAGTCATTGTAGTGATTATCCACAGTAATAATGTTTTTAATGAAACACTGAATCTACCATTTAAAGTATAATAGTACGCATCCTACATGTTTTCTATATCCCAGGCTCTGTAGAACAGCCTCGTTTTGACAAGGTGAAAACTGCATATTTGTCAGGATGCAAATTAGTCAGCAGCACTCTGTGGATCACATTCTAGCAAAGACTGACTTGCATAATGTTTACCCTAAGTTCACTACTATTATTTATTGGAAAGCATTAGAAAAATTTGTATCTGATCTTAAGTAATCTTGAATATTAGATAGCACGCATTAGTCTCTATCGAAGTCTTATTTGTAGCATATATTATAATTTAGTTGAAAAATCTATCCCAATCTTTTGACAAATGTTCAAGTTTACATTTGCACACCCTACTGCAACTGAACAGATACCTCAATATTTAAAGAGCAATATTTTTGTACTCAGATGTCTTTCCATGACATTTGGTGATTCCAACATACTCTCACTGACTGGTATGTTGATGCAAATAGTACTGATAGTCTGATAGCTTGAAGGTCTGCTTGATGACTTGTTTTTCATCATGGTTAAAGATTCTATCACCTGGTAATCAAGTGCAACCAACTATGAAACATTTATTTGCTTACATCTAAATACATTTCATTTAGCGTCAGGAACTAACTTCTTTACAACAATTAGTTCTTAAGGAAACTACTCTTTTAAGAGTTATTCCATTATTCAGCTGCATCATTTTGTGATTCTTCAGATGGATTGGCATCAAGACTGTTTATTGTGTTGCTGAGTGTGTTTTTTATTCACTTTCAGTGACACAAATTATGTCGATATAATGTTACTATACTTCTGTAGTCTTTGTGTCCTTCTTGTTACCACCTTGTCTGCTACATTCATAATATTTAGTGACAATGCTCAAAAGTAATTTTATGCAGCTAGCCTTGTGCTTCTAGGAATTCTGCACTGGTTCTCACAGTACAGCATGAAGACAACACTGACGCTAATGCATAAGCGGCAAACCATACCATTTATCAGCACTAGAAAATAGATGTTCACCACTACTACATCTGTAAATACATTCCAAGTAAGCCTATAATTTTACAGCACAGTTTTCTAATTGACCAATTATCAGATAAACTGATAAAGACTTTGTCCAAGATATGAAATTCACTTCTTCAGGTCAAAACCTTTTTTACTTATAAACCTAATCAAATATAAAGATTTAGATTTCTTTTATCATGTGCACAAAATTACAAAAGAGCAAAGCAAGCTCATTTTCTTGAACTTTTTTGTGATTTTAATGACAGTTGTTCATTGGAAATTTCTCAGGATGGGGTGGTGTCTTGATCTATGCTTAACACTGTTGCTACTTGCTAGGAATTGACTCCCTTAGAGATTAATTCTATTTTTATAGCTGCGGTTAGTTTTCATTTATGATGTTCTGTTAATTGACTGCACAGATGCCAGTAGGGTTATATATTTGTTGTGTTGATAAAGCTAGCTCACTTCTATTAATACAATTAGTGCATGATAAATATACACATTTCTGCCACAGTTTCTTGTGTTTTGTTGTATTTCATGTTTTTTAACACTACTCTATTTAGTTAATATAATCCATTACTACTTTACATCTATATTTCTACAGTTTTATTCTGATATCTAAACAGCTCCTGTGCTCTCCTGATTGCAACAATTTGCAATGCCATTTAGTATTTCCTTATTTTTCTGTTTTATGATAAAGTTTTATTAGCAACTACAATATACAATCATCAAAGGGATTCTGCAAAAGTTTTGGGCATACTCAAAATGAAAGTTCTTTTTCAACATATTTTTATGTCAATGTTCATCTATGCTTACTGAGTATGCTTATCATGGAAAGTACATTGCTCATTTGGTGTTGTGCTATCTTTGCATGGGGAATAAGTGTTAGACAGCAAAACAACTCAGTAATTAAACGCCAAAATTGGACAGGACTAAGACAAAACAAGACAACAGGACAAGACAGGACAGGAGCTATGGTATATAGTATATTACCACACTTTAATGCAGACTGCTAAGACTACTTGTGTAATCAGAAGTGAATCTTCTTATCAATGCACTCAATAGTTAAAATTACATGATGACTTGCCATAATTATTGTTGAAGTTTAGCAATGACTTGCCATATTTTATACAGTTTTATTTAACCGATTTTAGCCTCATTTTGAATGCAGCAATCCTAACACATATCTAACCAGCTTTAACCTTATTTGGATGCAGCAATCCTAACAATAAGTCATCATGTTTAGTAAATTTGCTTCTTGGTATTTTTATCTTACTCTTTCTTCTTGCTTGTTATATCATCAACTTTGTTTGCCTTGCTCCAATTACTACATTACAGAGCTTCTTTTGCTCTAAACTATTTCTCATCAGCTCAACCAGTAGCAAGTGCAAACATAAGATCAATGTAAAGGAAATCAGAACAAATGAATTGGGGCAAGTCAAATAGTTTCTTTTTCTATGGACCAATGATATTATTGTCAGGATATTTGCTGGTCCTCCTATCTTTTTAAATTGCTACAGCATAACTGCTTGACTATGTCCATAAAAGTTTGTCTATGTTTGCCTATATTTTGCCTACACCTTTTCTATAATTTTTGCCCCTTTTACCTATTTGTGCCTTAAATGCCAAACCCTTTATGTCTATACCTTTGCTACACTCATTTGTGGAATCCTTTGTGCACCTACACAAATTGCCATGTGTCATCTTTCTTATGGTTACTTGGAAACTTCTTGGATTATTTTCTGTAACCAGTTCAACCTATGAGAGAACGATTCTATTTTCATCATGTTCCTTAAAAACTCTTTTTACTGTCTTACAACTCTGCTTCAACTGACTGGATATTATTCCAGAAGTTGTCATCAAACTATAATCCTGTTAGAATCGACTCTTTTATCAATTACTCCACTTTACTCTACTTTATTTCTGCCAAAGATAAATTCTTAGAATTCTTTAAGTAATTCTTGAACTGCCACAAATTTAACAATAGAAGTTGCAGCATTTACTTATGGAGCAAAAGATGTAGCAAGATTTAGCAAGATTCACCGGAGAGCCAGTTTCAAGGGCACTTCAAGAGGGTATACCGCAGGAGCTAGTGGGGACATGCTTATTTGTTCAGTGCTGCTTTTCTGTTCACTCTTCATAAGTTTAATATAACTTTCATATTTTGTTAAATCTTTTCTTTGCTTTGCTGCTTGCCTCCCGTCTGCTGTACATCGGACTTTACCCCATCCTAGGTACTCATTAATATGTTATATTATTGTATTGTCTCCTCCTTCCTCTTAACAATTATCTGACAACTTACGTTGAAAGTCTTGTTACATTTCTACCAACCAGTAAAAAGAAGCCAATTATCTTAGCCAATAATAATAAACCAAATAAACATGAAGACTTTGCTGTAACCCAGCTTATATTAAACTGATATACAAATTTTTTACCTACTAAACTATTTTTACTGCAAACAACTTTGAGTTACCTTATGGAGCAATGGCACAGAATGTATGACCTATACAGATAAAGTTACTTGATAGTCATTCCTAGAATGTTACTCTCACTGAATATGTATCTGCTTTGTAGCTACTTTAATCTTGCTGTTGTCATTCCTAAAGTGAAGTTACTGTTACTGGAGATGTTACAGAATGTGTAAAAACTAATGTTAAATGTGTTACTGGATATATTTCTGAATGGGCATGATCCTGATGTTAGTATTATTGCACATGTTACTGAACTGGTTACTGGACACATTACTGGTGAGGTTACTTAACATGTTTCAAAGACTCTTAATTTTTGGGTACAAAACAATTGTTTAATTATCCTGAAAGAATATGGTCCTTAGCAAAATATTACTCTACCTGGACATGCAATTGTATATATTACCTGATTTTCATTACTAGAATATTACTTTGTATTGGTAACTGGACAGTGATTACTGGATTGTTATTGTCAATGGAATGTTACTGCATCATTCCTCCTGTGGTTTGACTGCTACTGGGAAAGTTACTGGAGGGATATAACCTCAATGTTGCATTTATTGGCTGTTGCTGAATTTACAGTACACTATTTTTTATGCGTTCATGAAACACAAGTTACGTAGGTTAGGATGCTGTTAGGCACGCTGATAAATGAGCTGGTAAATTATTCTGCGAATTTTCGATCATGCTAGTCTTCGTTTACCTTCCTTGACCCCAAAACTTGATTCAACCATATGGTTAGGACTGAATTGAAATTTAAGATTTCGGTTAAAACGGACATGTCTTCTCAATTGTAGGAATTCCGTTCAAGGGGTATATATGTAACTGAGCTGACCAATGAAAATGTTCTTCCGTAATTGGAACTAAATTTGGTGAGATATATTTATGAAACGTCGGAGAAGCGTTTTCTTAGACTCTTAGGATTGTTATTCCTGTAGAAAGGATTCACCCGATCAGTTGCCGCAGAGGCGAAAAGACCGCATAGTGCGTTTTTCTTTTTTTCTAAACAATTATTGTTCATTTCGAAATATTTCTAGTTGAAGTTATCCTTGTTGAGACCAGTGAGATGATATATTTTTAAAAATGTACGTTGCAGCGTCAACCATTGATCAGTTGAATACAATAAGCAAAAATAAGTTTATTATTAAGCGGCTTACTCTTTATCATTTTACATTCTGAAGCACAGACAAAGATCAAACGTGTAGGAACCTAGACGGTAAAGGAAACAAGTTGAAATGCTTTAAATGTCATTTGTTATTTATGTGCAATATTCCATCAGCGTTTTCATCTTTATTGCAAACATTTATACTGTTTTTTATATCCAATTTAAATTGCTGATTGAATCTGTGCCAAAAATACTAGAAATTTCATTCTACATGGGAAAGTTGCTCAAAAAGTTTCAAAATTAAAGTCGACGCATTCTAGATTTTCAATGTTATTATACTAAAGCTAGTTATTGAGATAATTGAATGTCATAATGTTAGTTCATTGTTAGTTTTGTATTCAGAGTCGTTTTAGCTACCTAGTGTTGTGATAGAGATGGCCCTCGTAGAGAAATATCAACCATGTAAAACTTCTAGTACGTCTTCGACATCTAGGCTTAGATTCTAAATATTCAGCTGGATTTCAGCCATTTTTTATCATAGTTTTTTTAGTTCTTAATTTAATATCTTTTCAGATATTATGTCATATCATGTTTTGTCAGTACATAATTAATCGATTTCGAAGAATAGTGGCCTCTACAAAAATAAGGATTTCAAGAATAATAATCGATACATAATTGTTGAAAGAAGATCTGAATGGAAAAATCTAACCTTGATCGACTTTAGCTTATTACAGATTTACGTTTGTTGATGGGTCAAATTTCATGATATATCACAAAGATAAAATGATGTAGTTCAATAATTTCAATGACCTATTTAATGCCTTCACAATTTTACTTAACAATTATTTCTGTATTAAAGTACAAATTTTAAAATCCCGGTGCAAATGAGCAACAATAATGTAGAAAATGGGCAGAATTCAGCCAATGATGATGAAAATGTAAGTTCCCGTGTAAATAATTACTAACATTATATAATCTAAAATTACATGTAAATGATGATCAAGTAGTAGATGCATTATTGTAGTAAACTAAAATGGTATAATTGTAAGATTTTATGTATAAAGGTTAATTAAGTAGTTGCAAGACAAAGCCATAGCACATACTTAGAATTTCAATTATTGTACCCGAGAATATAGCTTTCTGCATTTCTGCTAAAATTTCAGTGGAAATCTGAGGTCAATAAACATATTGAACCAAATAAGGTTCAATTTTTTGCCACATGTTACATTTTCAACTTTTCTTTTCTTTTGGCTGATGAGTTTAAGCATTTTTCTGCAAGTAGTTTTAAATCATAAAATTAAACTAGATGAAGAGAACAATGTTGAATTTAAACTATTCACTGCTAGATGAATGAATTGGACAACTTTAAGTAATTTTTTTTCCAAAACGGTTCTACGTCACCAGATAATCTTGGTAAAAATCCTTTCATTTTTTATTACAAATAAGTATATTTAAGCCTATTTAAAACACTTGAAGTCAAACTAAAGGTGATTTTTTAATGCTCGAGTCGTGCCAATTTTGGCCACTTTTGTGCGATTTAACACAAGTTCTTAGTTGGAAAAGGTCAACAATTATTAACTATCTCGACAGTCATTTTTGTAATTGTATTCATATTAAAGCTTCCTAGTATGTATAGAGTCCAGCTACTTTAAGATATTCTTTGTTGATCATAGTAGACTCATCAACACATGACAGACTGCTTGTTGCATTTAAGAATCAGTACCATTGTGAGCTGTAACCATAGGCAGTTATTTTATTGTTCTGGTAGTCATTTATTTATTGTCCAAACAGCCATTTACTGCACAGGTAGTCATTATACTGTTCGAACAGCCATGTAACTGTCTGAATATGGAAGTGCTTGCTTTTTTATTATTACATCTTTTTATAGTGTCATGTTGATTTGCTTTTCCAGATTTCAGGACCTCCAACAATAATTCGTTCCAATGCAATTCCAATTGGAGCTGGATTGAGTCCCGAAAAAGGAGAAAAATTATGGTAACATAAGTGCATTACTCTTGAATGATTTTGAGGTTTGCTTATCTAAAAACAAGAGATTTGACGATTCATATATATCTTAACGTAGTAAAGTGTATTATTCTATTTTGTGTACTTGATTCAGCATAATATTGAATCAGCCAATAAGGTAATATTGGAGTTGTGTTGGGTTTAAGCAAGGGACCCTGATTAGGCCCCCAATAGGCTTAGTACTAGTGGATACTGATGAGCAAAGTTCCTTAGCATGCTAAGATTTTGATTACTTATCAGATAGATTAAAATAAAATTGAGACCTAATCAAAAGTAAAATTTTATCCTCCTCAACATAATATATGGAAAGTTTTCCATGTTGGTGCCACTCGAATGTTACTCAATAACCCAGTTATTGTCTGTTTGACCGAAATATTAATATGCACTAATCTGTAGGTGTACTTTTATGAAATCTCAACATTGCTCGAAAAAAGTTTATACGTACATTTATTTACGATTTGACAAGCTATTTTACTCTAAAAAATATGCGTAAGTTAATGTATATGCTTTACTATTCAGCCCTTCTATAAGAACTAAAGTAATTCTGAAGCCTAGAAGTTTATTTCAATTGGTTAATTTGGGGTAACAAATGAGCGTTATTGATGAATTTGGATTAGCAAAAGGATTTGGATGGTTACTGAAATGATTCTAATAAATATATTTGATTATAAGTGAGACGCAATTACGGAAAATTTAATATCAATGGTTTAACTACGAAACATAAATAAATCATTAATCATTAATGCTGAGTTGTATTTTGAACTATGAACTACTAAGAAAGAATCGAACTTATGGCTTGTATCTAAAGACTTGCTTCTCTATGCGTGTATTTCTTTTGCCCTTGGTATATGTGGAGAATCCTGGATAGGGACCTATTAGGTTAAGTTTGGTGTAATATTCAATAGACATGAGGTTACCCATGATAGGATTATGACCATTTAAGCTTAAAATAATGAAACAGTAATATTATTGTCTTTAGCATTCTAATTTTTATATCGGCACTACTCAAAGATAACCTAGTGCTCTGTTCATTGCCTATACAATCAATATGTACTTGTACAGCAAACTTCGGATATGTTAAATCTGTCCTGAGCACCGAATAAATTTATTTTAAGCAAAAATTTGTTCAATGCAAGTTGGTTATACCCAAAGTTTACTGCATGTATATTTGTTTTCATTATTTCATACAAAAAGTTACAATTTAATTGTATGCTTTTTGCTTTTTAGTACATTTATGGCTATCACTGGTGCTGATCCTGAAACATCTGCACATTACTTAGAGGTGGTCAAGTTTTGTACATAATAACTGTTTTGAAATTTATATTGTTTTCACTTAGTTATTTTCATGGATGGCAAAAATGCACAAGTCGATCATACAAAGCATTCATCACAAATACTTCCCTAATTCAAAATCTCTTAAGTTTTCACTTTTGGGCCGGCAGCCTCTTGAACATTGAATGATTTTATCCCATTACTACTTTGGAAACAATTAGATAAAAATTTAATGAAATGTATCGGTAATTAATGCATAGGAACTAAATTAAGAAATTTTTTATATATCATATACATATATATATATATATATATTTATATATTGATGCATGTACTTATATTCATACTGATACATGAATACATACTTATGGCTATATGAATACATAATATACAAATTCATATAGGCACTCGACTGGCAGCTGGAATCAGCTTTGAGCATGTTCATGGAAGGGGTCGAAGAAGTAAAAAATAGCACTTTTGCTGCTAATAATAGTACTAGTAGTAATTTCGAATCCAGCATCTCATCTGAAAGTTCAATTGGGGGTACAACAAGGTACGAATAATTAATTAATTTTTGTGGAATCTAACATCAAATTCATGAAAAAAAGGATTCACTAAAACTTATATTTATTAATTTCGTGAATTTTTCCTAGTCAGCAATGATTTCTACTTGTATATATCGTGAAATATATACTGTGTGCATCATTATACATAAAATTTAATATGAAACTTGGGAGGATGTTGAACTTTAAAATTGACTACTTGTAACCTGCGAGCTGTACAATTTGTACCGTGAACCGTAGTAAATAGTTATCTTTTTATCTCATATAATACTCTGACACAAATATCTTGATATTTGACGCAATATTTGTCTATCCCGCTTTCTCAGTTATTCTTCCACTTTGTGATTTGGAAGATAGATTAAAGCTATCTCCATTGTATTGCATCAACAACACAAATTTTTACAATAATTAAGTTGAAATATGCTGCTATGCAAGTACTGGTACATATTGCTTTGTATGGCTACTGATACATACCTACTGATATGTACCTGCTGCTATATTAGCAGGAAACAGAATAATCGTTGTGAGTTTAAGTCTTGTCTTACTATCAGACCAATAACCAATTTGAAGCAATTTTAATACCGTTACTGATACGATAAATTTTGTTGATTTATATTTGAAAGAATTTTTCTTGCCTATTTAATATTCAAGAGGTTCATTTTTTGCCTTTTTTAAAAATTAATTAGAAAACCATTTAAATTTATTTGTACACACTTACATGTTTACTGCAGTGTATTTAATTCAATATGCCTGCTGGTAGATACCTTCATCTACATGTCCGCTGTAGTATATCTACTGCAATGCGCCTACAGTTATTTAAATACTGATTTAAGCCTACTGCATCATACATACTGTTACTGCTGACTTATACCTGCCATTATGCAACTACTGTCAATAACCACCTGCTATGCGTCTACTGATAGATATTTATTTTATGCTTACATTTTTATGTTTTTGTTCAGAAGTCATTTTAAAAGTAGTGACTATATTGAAAGTCAGGAGCAAGCCATGAAGGAAGTATATATGCCTAGCGCAATTGGTAATGCTTCTTTTTCATATCAATATCTATGCATTTAAATTTATATGTGCATATGCGTAAGAACATGTACCTATTAAAAATTGAAGTTTTGTTATAACTCAGAAATTTTATAAATATTATGCCATTTGAACCTTTCTGCATATTTAAAAACTTTCCGGCATACATTCATGCATGCATACATACATACATACTTAATAGAAATGTATTTATTTTTATTTTTTGTGTTAAGGATGTAGTATATACAAAAGTATTTAGTTATGATGATACCAGCAGTATCAACTTTATTTTTATTTCATTTTTCGAACAGTTTCAACATGCACATATGCATCCAACCTTATCCTGTATGAATATTTATCTTTCCATTGAAAGAGTATGCTTAATGGTCAGTGTTGCTGAATGTAAAAAAATGGAAATCTTATTTGTATTATATATAAAATTCAGATACGGACAATTTGAAAATTGCGATGCATGTCAAGAGGTATATTTATTGACTAGTAATATACATAAATAGCATATATCACACCCTGGATTAATGCAACACTGTAACAGTAATGCCGATATTATTGTATGGTCTATATTATAATGTTACTATCACTGGAGTACTGGACAGTGAGTACTTTTACATTACTGTTAATGAATACGTTACTGGCTGGCTTCTAAAGTGACGTTACTGTTACTGGAGATGTTACTGGTTTGAGTATAATCATAGCGTTACTGTTATTGGACATGTTACTGGTTGAATGTTATCTTTGTGTTACTGGATAGTTTCATCCAGTAACATAGTGTTGCGTTAATCCAGGGTGTGGTATTTATATATATTTATATCCAGTTGATATTCTATGAACCGATGGTTTACTAAATGATGTATTCTATTGTATGATAGATTTACCACTTCACCGAATCTGATTGTTGGTATATATTGATATCTCTAATCCGATATATTCGGTTAACTGATGGTTTTTGGTATACCTGATGGTATTAGTTTATGGAATATCAGCTGTATAAACGTATTTGTATGCATGCATAGTTACATTGAATATTTTATGCATAGATGAAGATACAGTTAGAGCGCCTGCTCCAAGGGTGCATGATACATTATTAGGGTCAATTGCGAGCGCTGATCGGAGGTATTTTATCTTTTAATGTACATAATAGTAGTTTAATTAAGCATAATAAAACCTTTTCGTCAAACCTTCTAAATATAATAGAACAAAGAGAAACCTGTTGAGTTTAACAAAGGAAAAAGTTTATGCCTTTGAAACCTAACCATTTACTGTTTAAGCATGCAAAAATGAAAATATCTTTGAATAGGAGAAAATTTTTTGATTCTTTAAGATCCCCTCCCCTCCCTGCCTAATTGATATCAACCCATGAATCCGAATATAACTCCTCAATTTTTCCTTTTTGACATTAGCTTGCAAGACACCTTAGCAATCCGATGTTTGTTCTGTGATGCATTACATTTAAGCCAATCAAAAAGTTCCTAAATTTTTGTATTCAATAATAACAGAATAATAATTCAACTTCAAATTTAAGTATTCTTTTTGCCTAAAAAAATTGATGTCACCGAACAAATGCTGGCTCGCTATGGATTCAGGTACATTGCTCCTCATATGAACAATTCAAGTGTTTGTAACCGATTAGATGTCTATGCTGTCACTAGAATTATATCTCAAACGAAAGGTCACAGTTATGGAAATATAAATGAAAAACTGTTTTTTTCACACAAATATAAGCAAAATTTAGTGCGACCTTTCGTCTGGGACAACTTCCAGGGCCAGAGTAGAAAAGCTGTTACTGCTTGAATGTTATCACAAAATTGCTCTTTTTGCAAATGTTTAAATTTTTTTCTGGCATAACTCTTAAAATAAAGCAAAATTATATGCATCTCTTTTTCATCGAATATGATCAAAATTTCATATATCTTTTTTATGTACATATTTCTGTCTATAGGACTTCAGGACATTTAACTGCACCGTTATCACCAGTACAGGTACCGGTGCTAATAGCTTAATATGCAATTTGTTGTATGTATACATTGTAAAATTGCTTGAAAATTTGTCAATTTTTAACAGTATAATTCTTAGTACATCAATATGTATGTTTTCTACAGATCATCTACACTGAATTGTAACTGATGTTACTCATTTGAGCAACTCAAGTTACTATCTCCGGGTAGAATTCTTTCGTTTTTTGAGAGTTTATATAATTTTATCATATACAGTAAATTTTGAATATAGTGAATCTGTCGGAACTACCGAATTAGTTTGTTATATTATGAAATCTTAAACTGACCTTAACACATTATAAATTTCTAGTTTGTTTGTCATAAGGTCAAAATTCGTAAAAGCAAATTCAATACATCCAAACTTTACTGTTGCTAGTAACATGAGATGCATCATACAAGAGAGGCTGACTCTATATGTGCATATATTGTAGGTTGAACCAATGGATTGGCTGTTTCCACCACCAACTGATATACTGCAGAAATCTAATTTGATTGCTGCAAAACAGGCAAGTTATTCATCTTTTCATTTAAATCTTATACGTCTTATACTCCTTCCCAATGTACTTTTATATTAGTCACTAAAATGTCTTTGCCAACCAATCAAAAATGTTTGTATGGTATATAGGGTATCATATATATGCATACTGTATCATATATATATATATCATATACAGATATACCGCTTTGTATACAGATATACCACTTTGTATACAGATAAACTGTATTGTATGCAGACATACCGTGCCGTATCATAAATCGGTACTTGTCATATACAGGCATGCAGTATTGTATATATGCATATTGTATCATCTTCGTATGTATATTATGTCACTATATATATATATATATATATATCCAATTTAATTTTCTATAGGTTTTACTGATTTAGGTACCAATATATATTCAATATATTTATATACAGGGCTTACTTAGTCTTTAACTATTAATGAAATAGGGCATCTTTTTCTATTTGATGCGAGTATAATATAAAACACTTTTTCATTTGATATGATAATGTTCAATCAAACATGTAATTTTTTAGTATATGAGTCTGCTGATTTTAGCTTAAACGAGAAAAAATTGTATTTTTAGGATCTTATTTTATATTTTTATATATATTTAACTTGATGCATTTGTATCTTGTATATTTGATAGAAATGCTTAGATTCAAAACTTTGGATGATGGTTAATATTCAGGTGAATTTTTAAACTATTTTATTTTTTGAGTACTTTTTATAAGTTGAACTTTGTTGTCAGTGCATGTGTCTTTCCCCTAAAATCCTTTCTATAACCAAAAGCTATATTAAAATTGTGCGTATTTTTACAAAAAAATTGTTTATAGCGTCTTTTTCTAGAACTATATCTTTTCATTTAAGATATTTTTCTTGATGTTTCATATTCAAAGACGAAAGATCACACCAAATATGTGTTTACTCTTTTACAATTGTACAAAAAGAATTGCATTTGATGTCTTTTTCCATAACTATGGATTAAAAAGGATTTATTTTAGACTAAATTGAAGTTTCTTCTAGAGCAATATCAATTGATATTCATTCAAAATATATTTTCAACTTAAGATTACTTTGGAACAATATTCTAGGAATAATTTCTATAACTGAACTTCAATAATGGTTATTGCACAATAAATATATAGTCAACTAGTCAGTATCAGTATGAACTAGTGTTTCAACAAATCACAAATGGGTAGCACTAGCTTCAATTTTAGCATGAGGTTTGTTTCAGAATAATTTTTGCAGTTGCATGTGTTTTTGCATCTTTAGGATCACTCGTTGTTTGACAGCCATAGATTAAATAGGGATGTTTGGTCAGATGATACTGTCAGATCTCTTCTTATATATGATTTTGCACTTTGGCAGAGAGATATTAGGAGGTACATACGCACATTCATACCAATACATACATGCTGATACAATTGTATATACATATGGATACATATATTATACATATATAGAGTTTACATCATGGCACATATTTCGTTCATTACACTATTATAAAAATATATGGAAAAAGTAATGTTCACGAGTATTCTATAAAAACTTTGCATTAAACCCTTCTTTATCATAGTTAAGAATGTACTGCATACATACGATAAGTGCTTATCGATATATGTATTTCGATTTACATATTCTGATCATTTTTCAGTTTGAAAAATATGCGCAAACTTTATGGATTTACAGTGAGGAAGCTCTTGAATTTTGCTCGAGACATAGCTTCAACATCAAGATACTTCCAGTTATTGCTATTATTGATCCTAGAACAGGAGGTTTACTAGTTAAAATAGAAGGATTTATATCAGCTGAGGTAGTCATACATATATTTATAGTATGGTAAATAATGTATTTTTCGAATGAAAGAATATATTTTTGTTAAACTAAAAAGATTTTTTTTATTTTTATATGATTAATAAATATTTTGTATCTATTTTTAACAAAGGTAGCTATTGTTTCAGCTTAGGTAACTCTGTATATATATATATATATATGTTCATTTTTTATTATAGGTTAATATTTGATTTTTGGAATAAAAAGAATATGCGGTAAAAGTTTAGTTTATCATAATAAAGTATAGAAGGATAAATACTTTATGGCAAAAGGTTATAGGTAAAAATATTTATGAAAGGTTTACATATTTGTGATAAGTTTATCATCAGAAACTACACTAATATTGAATATATAATAGTTGAAATCAAAAGCTTTATTTTTTAATACATAAGTTATTTATTCTATCTTATTTTCAGTTTAATTTACTTTTGATGCTTTACGTTGGAATATTACATAAATGAATGTACATTTTTATTTGTGCATCTATAGAAAGTAATTTTCAAAACAATTAATGAAAATACCGAAAAATACTTTATCAAGTATGTCTATTTTCAATTAAATGTAAATTATTAGACGTTTCAAATTAAAAGTATCATAAAATATGAATATGCATGTGAAATTTTAGAGGCTGTTTAGTTCTATGTTTATAAACATGATGTATGCTTTTTTATGTATATCACTAAAAGGTAAATTTTGTTTGAAATCTAATACATCCCAGAAAAAGAATATATGATTGAAAAGTTCAAACAGAAGACATCTTTCGACTCTCTCTCGATATATATGTATAGTATACTTTTAGGTAACAGCAGTTTATTAATATAGGGAAAGGTAGTTTATTTTATAGGTATTTAAAATTTGATCCGTTTTATACCAACAAAAGGATCGAATTGTTCTTTTCAAAGAGTAATATGAATATTTTTCATAAAATAATTTTTTTGAAATAGTTACATACTAGCCTTTTTCAAAATGGTAAGGTATATTCTTCATCAACCTGCATACTAGCTCTGAAGTATTACGTTCGTGGCATTAATAGCTAATAAAGCCACTACCGACAAGAATTTTTGGATTTTTCCATTTTATGTTTCAGTTTAAATACATTAAAATGAAAAGCAATTTAATTAGATTGCACTAATAGCTATTAGAGCAATCAGAGGTATCATGAACAAATTGAACTTTTGGAATTTTTTTATTTTAGGATTTTTGTTCCGTTATTATTGAGTTTACTGATCAGTACAATATGGAGGAAATCCCCCATAAAGCACCAGTTATGCGCCTTATATGTAGCAGAGCACTACAAGATTTTGAAAGGTAAAAAAGAGTTAGTAATATGTTACAAACAGTGTTATTTACAATTGCTGATAAGTTAACGCTTTTGATATACATATGCAGATACAGTTTGAATGTCAATACATGCCTGTTCACATAAATATCTAACAGTAAAATGTGTCTTTAATACGCATAGTTAGCACAAAAAAAATCATTGACATAATTCTTCAATCTTCAGTTATGATGACAAATCAGAAAGCAGCGAAGATGAATATACAGAAACTATTCCGCAACAAACTAAGGTATGTCTCTCTTTATTTCTTGGGGTCTTAATTTTGTACTAGAATATACATATATGTATTCATTTTTAATATTGTTCAAATTTCAACTATATTACATCAAATGCGTATTTATAGTTTTTTGGCTGTATGTTCGTGTAAATAATCGATAACTTTTTGTATGCATTAATATATATATGACGTAATTTTAATAATTTTATTTAATTTTCTATTCATATAAATTTTCATGTTCACTTATATATAGATATATAAATCTGAAATAATGAATATATTGAGACCACTAAATTAATTCGCAGTACCTGAAAATCTTCAGGCGAACATGGCACAAAATGTCTTTTCGATTTATTTGGTCTGAAAATTTGTGAAAAGAATATTCCCTACATACAAAGTTTATTGTACATGCAATTTTTACAAGTCGTATAGATATACATATATATATATATATATATTTATTGAATACTTTCTGAGTAGAAAATTTTTTTAAACTTTACTTTAATGCAATTTTCAATTATTTTGGAGAATAATGCAGAAGTTCTTATGGAGGAACCTCCCATTGGAGCATCTGATATTACAAGAATTCAAATAAGACTGCCAGGTAAGGAATATGTTGACATGAATTTTAGTGATGCAGTAAAATTCGGATTCAAAAAATTTGCTTTAATCAAATTTTTAGATATAATGAAAGATCGAAAAGTCATTTTGTGCCAAGTAAGGCATTAATTTTTTGGATTCACAAAGTTTCGGATCTGAAGAATAAATATGGTGCTTTGTACAGATTCAGATTTTACTTTATATAGAATAATGGGATATATAAATAGGCTTATGCATACATACAGTACAAAACAAAAAATTTGTCCTTTTACGTAGTTTAATGTCTGATTGTTATAATCCAATTACAACCCTTACGGGTTGTATTTGAATAAAGTTTAAACAGTTCGAAAATTACACCTAGGGGTTCTTGGGAGTAGATTGTAAGCTGTGCATGCTAAATGCACATATTACCCAGGATAATGTAGGATATACCCATTTTTATGCAAGTCTGGCAGAGATGTACATAGATATTATTTGATGGTAAAATTATGTTTCTATTTTAGCCAAGTATTTTTTCTATAGATAGATACTAAATAGTTTTTAAGTCTTAGTACCACTGATGTATTGGTCAACTGAAAAAATTTAAAATCTTTTGAATTCTTTACCATTGTTGTAAAGAAGTAATTAAATCTTCTTGTTTCTATTCATCGAATTAGGCGCTATGTTGCAAAAAGTGGTTGTATCCTTCCATAATCAATTGAAATCTTAAGTGTTCTTGCAAAAAAGATAGTTGTGAACTTTCAAAATCAATTAAATTCTTTTTGGGGGTAAAAGGCAATTACTTTTTGTGGCAATACTTGTATAAATTTTTCCAAACTGGGCCAAAATTTCAATGCACGGATAGTACCATCTCATCAATATGGGAATATTTTGATGATTTTGGGTTGATGAAGACCCAAATAGATCAAGGCTGATAATTAATTAAGCTTAATAGAATGAAACATGAATTATTTTTTAGTCAAATTTTTGAAGTATCGCTAACTGATGGATAAGCGACCAATATATCAATATTAATATCCAACAAAATTAACTTAGTTTAGATATTTTTCGTGTCTTTTCGATTGGTGCAGAAGGTACTGCTAGTATTGCAGGAGAATTAGGAAACTTGTTAAGCCGAAGATTTTTACTAACTGACCCTCTTTCAAATTTGTATCACTACGTAACATTGAAGGTATGTGCGTATATTGAAAAATTTGCAGAGACAGCTCCGTACATACAGTAGCTTTCAATTAAAAAATTATTTAAAATACGAAAATTAAGGTTATTTGAAATGTTTATAAGGATAGATAATGTGGATAAGGTATCCCTAACAGTCCAGATGTACTGTTCACATTGACATATAAGGCATAGGAAGAGGAAAATAGGTGATTCAAGTACAGGTCAGTATAACAGTTGAGATTAGCAGTTCAAATAATATTATGAGGTATAGAAAATATATGGCAGTAAGAAAAAAGGTGATTCCAAATGCAGATCACCATATCAGTATAAATAAAGTAAAAGCTATGAGCTATAGAGATTTTATAGACTGAATGTAGTATATGGTTCAGAATACGAATCATAGCAGTTCAGTTTGTGCAGGTCATAATTACAATTTAGTTCATGTGGGTCACCATAACAGTTCAGTCTGTACAAATTGCTTAAAAATATGAGGCACGAATAAATCTAAGGAGATGATTTAGAACACATATAGCCAGCATAGTTTAAAGATCTTTTTTTGTTTTCTTTTCAGGTTCCAGAAGCTCTTGCAGGTCGGAGATTTGAACTTGTTTCATCATACCCCCGGAAAGTTCTTATAAATGCTGATATCTATACCCTCTTAGATGCAGATTTGAAAAATACGTCGATTATCATGCGTTGGTTGTAACACATATTTTCTACTTTTTCCATGTATTTTGAGTATTTGTTTTTTTTGTATATACCGTACACTTCAAATGTTATGAATATGTTGGCATTGCTGAATTCATACTCATACACGAAAATTAAAGCTGAACTTTGCCAGCATATGATTTTTTCCTTATTTCTTATATAAGCGAATATTCATTCAAAACAAATTCCTCATGTATGAACTTAACTTTATAATATAATAAATCATGCAGCAGTATAGGATTCAAATCTTGGCTAAAATCCTCTGCAAAGGAAAAATTACGCCAAAATATGTTAACTAATTTTAAGGCTTTATACTGGACAAAAGTTGTGCTTTTGGGTACAATCTGAGTAAAAATGAAATCAAAATCTGCCAATAGCAAAGACTTTGTAAAACATCATTTTAGTTAGGCCCAAATTAAAATAATAATCCTTTTGAAACTCAATCAATGCACGGTAGATGGCTAAAAATTGTGGTGGGTGGAGAAAACTTTTGTATATATTAACTGCTACCTACTTCATCACTGTCTTATTCCAATTATTGCATACATAATCATTGTCCTTTTTCAATTATTGTCCCCCACTGCATACACATTTTTTTGTCCTATTCGGGGGCATTTTTGGTACTCAGTAGATAAAAATAGTTTCGATAATATTGTCAACATTTGTTAATACAAAAATTTGAATTTAGAATCTGTCATTAGAAAACTAATTTTATTATTGTCAGACAATCACAGTTTTATTGTTGCTTTCATCAACATTTTCTTCAGTGTTTTTTTGTGGACTTTGTGTCAGGATATTTGCAGGTCCTGCTATCTCTTTAAGTCATCACGGCATAACCGCTTGGCTATGTTCACCAATATTCATCTTTATTTACCTATATTTTGCCTACACCTTTTCTATAATTTTTGCCCCTTTTACCTATTTGCACCTTAAATTGCCAAACCCTTCATGTCTACATCTTTGCTACAATACTTTATGGAATCCTTTATGCACCTACTCTACAAATTGCTGCATTTCATGTTTTTTATGGCTACTTGGAAACTTCCTGGATTATTTTCTACAACCAGTTCAACTTATGGAAAAATGATTCTATTTTCATCATGCTCCCCCAAAACTCTTCTTTACCGACTTCAAACTTCACTTCAACTGACTTAATATTATTCTAGGGCAGTCATCAGAGCTTTAATCCTGTTAGAATGGCTCTTTTATCAATTACTCTGCTTTATTTCCGCCAAAGATAATTTCTTGGAATTGCACATATAATTCTAGAATTGCCACAAGGATACATATGGAAATTATTGTATTTATTTATGGACTGGAAGATGCAGTGAAATGTAGCAAGATTCACCAGAGTCAATTTCAAGGGCACTTCAAAAGGGTATACCGCAGGAGCTAGTGGGGACATGCTTATTTGTTCTGTATTGCTTTTCTGTTCACTCTTCATAAGTTTAATAAAACTTTTATATTTTACTAAATCTTTTTGCATTTGCTGTTTTCTCTCTGCCTACATTGGCATTCACCCCACCTTAGGTACCAATTAATATATTATATTATTGTATCATCTCCTCCTTTCTGTTAAGACTTTGATATTCTTGTACATGTCATCGCATGGCACCTTGATGATAATAGATATAATCAAGAAATTTTGATGGTCAATGCATTTCATAGCCTCTAGCTAAAAGAACTGACAGCGGCACTCAATAATTTTGTGCATCAATACCATAAGGCTTATATTCATATCTTCCTCCCAAGTACCCCAGTTTCCTTTAATATAAAGTAACATATAGATGTCAGTTGAGTCAGATAATTGCTTAGCAGCATGTTCAATATCTGCATCCATAGTTTTATCTAATGTGAAAAGTAAATATTACTGAATGCCTTGCATATTTCCTCCTTCTCAGTGACATTGCATTCTCTTTTGATCTGTAAAATGTAAACATGTAATAAATTTAGGAGTTACAAAAAAATTTTACATAACTCTTGTTCATTTCTTTATTGCTAGGTAGAGGAAAATGCACAGCTTTTAGTCCCTTCTAGAAATAAAGACCTATATTCAAATATTGTTCTTTTTAGTTGTTACCTAGCTTTGACTGCATTGAGGTGAAAAATAATAAGTCAAGTACTTTTTATAAGACATTACACAATTTGACATATAAATCCGCTAAAAGTTGTTTTAAATAAACTAGCTACTTATTCATCTATAAATGAATATCAAGCAGTTTTTTATTGAAATATAATAAAATAGGAAAAGCTGCAATCTCATTTATTCTCAGTGTTGCTAAGATTAACAATGGCAGCTTTCAAGTTATATTAATATAAAATTGAGTCAACCTGATGTTAAAGATTTTTTCACTCTTGGAAAAAAATATTGAGATTTCATACTTTCATGAAAGTGTGAACCACCATGGCTCCTTCAACAGTAAATACCGGTGCTTTTGATTATTATCATATACTGCTAAGTTAACAAAGTTGTAAAGATAGACACTCTTACAGTTCTTGCCGTCATGAAGCTGTGTGAAACTAAGTGGAATTTACTCGTAATGTAGCTTATAGTAGTAAATGAAAAAGGCCAACATTTATTTAAATGAACAAGGCTAAAAACTTGTATCTTATGTTAGAGTCTATTGTATTATAGTACTTCAATTTTCTTGTGCATTTGACACTAACAGTAAAGAGCGTAGCAGAAAAACTTTTCTTCTTAAAACTGTGTATGAATTAGCAAGCTTTCAGCAAAAAGTTAAACACAGTTAATTTATTTATCATACCTCTTTCTATATGAATTTATAATTATAGATGTCATGTGAAATGAAAACTAAGATGTAAGAATAAAACTGTATTGCCCACTATACTGTAAAAAGAGTAATGGCTACTGTAACTTAAAAAAAACTACCCAACAGCTGATAGCTGAAGACAGTTTGATACTTAGCAATAGCTATCCATATCTTTCAGCATAAGACCTTTTCTCAAAATGGCCCATAGTTGTAAGGCTATGCTACCAGGCTCTCTAGATTATTAAGTTTGATGAGCTTAGCAATTCAAACAGAAGTTAAAAGAACTTGAAGTTTTTAAAAAAAATCAGTTTAAATGTATTCAAGTTTATCACTTTTTAACAATATTGGTGTGCCTTTGTGTTTGCTTATAACTGTACACTACAGTTGGTTTTGAAATGAGTACAGGTTAATGTTTTTGCACTTGCTAAATCTATGTTTTTTACATGTTACATTAGAAAACAGTTATATTTGTCAAGGTTTACACAAAGAACAGCAAGTCACAAAAAACAAAAATATAGTGAACTTATAGTTTCAAAACATGTAATACCTTTGAGTGAGTTGTTTAGTACCTGTTATGAATGTGTTCTCAAAGAAGACTCAAAACTACAGTAAAGAGTATATTTACACAGACATATATTATACTGCTGGAAGTGAATATACTTCACAGCAACACACAAGTTCTAATCTTAGTCTGTCACCAAAGTCTAGCAATGACTTGCCATAAAACTTAGAATTTGAAAATGTAAAGCAATCACTTGCCATAAAGCAGAATTTCATAGCTATAAAATAGAATTAACCCCCTAAGGAGTTAATTCCTAACAGTACCTTGTAAATTTACATATCTCAAATAGACACACGCAGGGAATAGCTCATTGAATTCTGTTATCCTAAATTTGTAAAGTAAGTTGATGCCAAATTTCTAGTCACTCGTGCGATTAGGACGTTTCATTAACAAACTAGCTTCTTGATTCAATTTCATTACTCTGAATATCATGCATGAGTTTGTTCTTGAAATGGTTTAATGTGGAATGAGATGGTGCTTGTGTAAAAATATCTAAAATTTTGTTTAAGTTTATATTTCAGTGATATTTACTGGTACTTCAAAATCTTAAAACAAATAAGATCATTTGCTAGATGACAAAACTTTGCATTGACTGCTTTTTTACATAGCAAAAAATTTTGTACAGAAGATTATCCGAGTGACTTTTCAGCTGTACTAGCTTGCAAATAATGCTGGGTTTTGTCTAGTATAGAGCATGCAGCACTAACTAGAAGATCAAATCACTATCAATTTCACTACCCACCCAAGTAACAATAAGTTTAATACCGGAGTACTCAGAAATATTGGCAATTTGCCAAAAATGCCTTTTGGTAAAGTTTATTTTAGTTGATTACCTTTAAGATATTTTATAGCTTTTTCAGTAGCAACAAGTTTGGTTTTTATTGAACCATTTTTTTCAAAACCTAAATTTATTGCTAGTTTGTGAATAGAAATATCTCTACTTTTTAAAATTGTTATGCCTGATTATCTTTTTAAATAGAGCATAGACTGTCTAAATTTGAATCTAGTCTTCATGATTTATATGTACTCATTCATGAACAAAAGAGCAAACATACTTGTGATGTCAATGATGTATCCATATTTTGTGCTTTATAAATTTATGAACTGATGTTTCACAAAAATACTAAGCAATATTCAACTAGCTCAGTTTGTTTTAATAAGTTGCTTAAAATATTTCAATTTTTTCATGAAACAAAAAAATCATTCTGGTTTTGTTTGGACTGCAGTTATTCTCTAGATCCATACGTTCTACATTGTTCTACATTATATGTTCTATGTTCTACATTTTTATTTTATGATGTTCCGCAAACCAACCAATGAGAATGAATCTAGTCATCAAGTTAAAGCTAGTCATAAATATTTTTTTTACGTTTCATGTTTATGTTTATTAGTGAAAACACACAATATACTTGTTGGATTTCTTTTTCTTGTTCCTATTTACTATTGCTGTAGGTCTATCCCCGTTGTTTTGTCAATTTTTTTATCTATCCTCTCTTGCTCCTTTAACTTCTTGTCCCTTGCAAGTCATAACTTTGTGATGGCAAAATTTGGATCAAAAAAAGTATTTCAGTATTTTCATTCAGCAATCTGACAATGAAAAATTTTTTTTCAAGAGATTCTTGATGGCCTAATCTACTGTAGTACATGTACTGCAGGCTCTAGCATTCTGTATGCTTTTATGAATTCAAGCGTCAAAAAAGGTCAACTGTGCTATCAAGTAAATGATATAATGTAAAAAGTTAATAAATTTTTTAAAAGACGTACAAAAATTATTTTATGCACCAGTGAGCTCCATTCATCAAATTTAATCTATTCAGATGTGTTGATAATAATTGAGCACAGATACGCAAAATAATGCCATTTAGTACCTTTATATTTTAGTAAGGGGATAATCTAATGGTGTGGTAAAGAATCTATTATGGTCCCATTTTTAAACTTTAGCCAAGCATGTAGTACTGGCAACTTATTCAAACAAAATTTTATGAACATTATAAAATGATCAAGTCTAATGTATTTGGTCACTTTCAGATAAAGTCGAAGAGCATACCAGGCTTGTAAAATAAACTGTTAGATATGTGCAATAAGTATATGAGGAGGTTTCAGAGTTTTCTACTAATTGGTCAGTAGTCAACAAAATACAACAATCTTTATTGTTTTTACCCCATTTACGGGTGAGGGTTTAAAAACTCAGCCTCTTTTCCCTATACCTTGACAAAATATTGGTTCTTAAAATAAAATAAAGTAATCAATCCTGCTTGTTTTGTTGCAAGTTAAATTTTCCATGGACCAATCGCAAATGACTACTCTGTTGCCAAAATGATGTCTCAGATGAAGGTTACAGTCACATAGATGTACACTAAATCTATCTCAATTAATTTCATTCCAAAATTATGTTTTTATTTTTATGTAGATAGGAATAAATGCTACTGAAAGATTAGAAGAAAGGTTTAAGTTCATTCCACAAAAACTTTTCACCTTCATTCTGAAATAGATTTTCTGATTTGAAACCCATTTGATGGATGCTATATTTCTAAAAGTTGTAAAGTATTGGATATTGATTTTTCTCAGAGAAGCATAGTTTTGCACAAGTATGAACATTTTTTGTACTGTTGAAAGTCATAAATGACTATAACAATTCATTAAATTGACATGCTATGGGAAAATATTTTATTTTGTGAGGAAAAGTTGCAAGAGAACATTTGAACATAATATTATTACTGTACAGACACTATCTAAGATCACATTCAGGCTCACACACAGTTGATGAATAAAGATTGAAACTATGACTTAAGAAAGGTGCTTGTTTTCATAGTGATAGAGCCTATTTGTCTATCGTAGGCATGCGCTGGGCTGGGGGAGGAAAGTTGACATGTTTCAGATTATTTGTCAAATGCAAGAGAGCATGTTAAGTTCGAATCAAAATATTGAACTATGATAAAAAAAGTTCAGTATTCGAATAATTGCTCAAACAGTGAACAATATGTTATCTTTGAATATTAATTTTTAATATTCGTGCATAGAAATCTCTTCTAATTGCAGTTATAACATCAATTAATCTGTTCTGCAAGGACTTAGAGTTGGATTATAAGCACATTACATGGAAGATGGCCTTACCTCCTCCTCCCACTAACTTCGTTGTTCCTTCTCCGCCGCCTAGAGTTGAGGTTCGTGTCAACATAGGACTCATACTGTTCCTCTTCCTTTGAAACTATATAACTAGCAACTTTGATATTTCATCACATTGAACGATACGACACTCTCTATTTTCTATATACATCGTGTTACATTTTTCAAGTGTTTATCATTCACCATAGATATTGACTTTGTACTTATAACCATTTAGCTCATTTAAATAAATTTACTTAACTCGAAATATCACAAAAACTCAGGAATATAAACCATATAAATGTAGTGATAGTATGTGTTTCCTTGCAATTTGAAATTATATTAGAATCGTATGCTTGAGTTCACTGAAATTTTCTCATGTTCATGCTGTCTAGTCAATTATTTAAAAAAATTAACAAAATACTACGATTACGAATTTCCTTACTACTCCCTATTTAAAAATATTATATTCTAGCTTTTTCTTCTGATGATAAATAATTGACTTTTCTAGGAGGACGAAAAGAATCGTGTAACTAATGTTCCGAAAAAAAAAATTTTGCCACAAGCATGGAAAGGTAAGCGTACATTTTATTTTTTTCTAAATTGGTTGAATTTTGGCCAGACACCGCTAAATGCAGTGAATGCTAGCTTTGCAGCGCCTAGATTTATCACTTGTTTCTTTGCCTACAAATTTAACTCTTAATTTATTACAACCAAGTTGTCAATGCTCAAGTATTATATAATAATTTTTTGCCTACATGTTTTCACAGTTTAGCAACATTGTTGCATTTTTATTTCCTCACAATACTAGGCACAGTGTGGACTCCTAGTCCTGTAGCTACCTCAAAAACCGACGTAAAATCTCATAGTGTAAACGTTGGATTCGAGAGTGATGATGCCAATTCTTACGTTGCGGATGCTGTATTTAAGAATGAAAAGATTGAATCTAATAAATATGCTATAGAACAGCATTCAGGCAAGTGCACAATCCATACTGTTATTAATTGTCATAATTGAATCTAAGTGAATGCTTGAAGTGCATACGAAAATTTCTCGGGTATTTTTAAAACTTTTTCAGTTGTGTTGAAATTGCTCTATAGTAAATTTTGGGTATAATGAACCTGTACAAACCAGTTATTCTTTCCAGACTTTGAAAAATTTTGTCCCAAACAAAAGATGACGCTAAATTTTGCGTATATGGATTCGAAAAGAATATTTTTTCATTTGTTTTTCCATAAATATGACCTTTCGTTTGAGATACAGTTTCACGGACAGAGTAAACATCTTGTTTAAACCACTTAATAAATTTACTGTATCCAAAGTTTACTTTAGTTATTGGTATATAAAAAATTGTTGCGAAAAACGCTAGTGAGAAAAGTTTGGCTGGCAGCGAAGTAATATGACCATAAAAATTTGCATCCACATATTATAGTGATGAGTAAAAAAATTCAACAATTTATTTATATTCAGTTCACTGTTCGGCTCAAACAATTCAATGCTCGATATATTCATGATTCAAAATATATATGCATATATAACATAGATAATGAATATCAAAATCAAATTTGAAAATAATACTTTTTTGGCATCGTGTGCTGTTTGAACTCAGGCCCATAGCATCTCCCTCGCTTCACTCAGGTCTCTCAGCTTCGCTGCAGTTGAATTTTTGCTCCTCCAAATTATTGAAACTGTTTGAATTTTTAGCTGAATTAAAGCTTTGATAGACGCAAGCAAGTTTCTTTACTTGAATTGCAAAAAAAATAATATTTAGATGAATTACTTCAGCTGACTGAAGACTCTAGTAGGCAAGAAAAAGTCTCATTGGTTGGTTTACTTAATAAATTAAACTTTCAGGATGCTTTACACAATACTCATAATAAAAAAATTTACTTTAGTAAAATTGGGATATAATGGAATTGCAACATCCACAAAATCGATTTGTTATATTCTAAATTCGTCTCTTTCAAAAATTTCAAGCTGAACTTGGCATGGTATGACAATTTTTTTGTTTGAAATGAAGCACCAATAAAAGCGAATTTATTACATCCAAAGTTCACTATATGTACGTGTTTTTATGCATGCATATGTGAACTTATGTTATTTGTTGCAGGTTACAGTAACAATCCTGTGAAGAGTCCGGTGTATCCGTACGCAGAATTACAAATCAATTCAGTCCATGATCTGCAATCAACAGATAATATAAATCAAGTAAAAAGTCCTAAAAATGAAAATCTCGTAAGTCCTAGCAAAAGCCCGATTTGTGGAATTATTGGTCTGGAACATTTCTCCCCAGATCACAAACAGATCAGTTCAGGTACAGGTCAAAATTTTGCCAATCAAAACAATATTGCTATGAGTCTGGATCGTAATATTTTTGTTGAAAATCATGATAGTCCTGGATTTCATGATTACATTAGTCCTCCAAATTTGAATCGGAGAGCACTGAAAATGATGCCAAGAAGTGATCATTCCACAGATCATTTGAATCGAATCAAAATTTTTACAGATAATGGGACGACTGATTCAAATCCTACTCCTTACAATTCAGATCTAAACCCAGTTGAACTGAATCAGAATCAGTTCAGTTTAAATGGAATCGAGCCACATACTATAGAGTTTGAGCAAGGTCTTAGTAATTTAAGTCAGGTTCAATTCAATGCAAACTTTAATAATCTACAGATTAGGTCAGGTCAGAATCAGGAAACTATAAATCAAAACCAGTTCAGTTCTGACTGGAACCATTTAAATCGAGATGATGCTGAAGTGATGAATCAAATCAGTTCAGGTACTTTGAACCATGCCAATCTCGAGGTAAGCGAATTTGGGTCAAAATTAAATGGCACTAGCCAGGATTACCAAAACATGCATTGGAACCAATCGGATGTAAATCAAGAACAATCCAACTTAAATCAAGAGCAGTTTAAGTGGAATCACGATCAGTTCAGCTCAAAACAAGTAGAGTTTTATTCAGATGCCAGTGTTTCTCCAAACCAGTTGAATAATGCCTTTGTGTTGGACCCATCTGAAACTGCTCAGTACGATACAAAGGAAGAGTTTTCAAACGACACACGGGAAGTTAATATTATTCCGAAATTAGATTTGGGTTCAGCAAATAATGCTATTCCAGCTTTGTGGGGAAGCACTGTTAGTCCACAGTTCTCAAGTGCAAATCATTCCGTAAGTTAAACATTTTTATATTTTTGAGCAGTTTGTTCTGAAACAACCTTTTTGAACAGATTTCATTTTAATCTTTTTATTCTGGAGCAATCTCTATGTTGAACTTTTACTTTCCAATAAATATTATTGATGCTATATGCTGTACTGGAACAATTTAACCTTTTTATGTGTCAATATTTATATTGAATAGCCTCCCTAATACTATTTCTTTCACAATTTTCAAAAGTTAATATTTATTTTGGAGTCTAATATTTACTTCGAATCTAATGAGAATTCGTGTTTAGCCGTGTATGTTTGCGTTTTCTCTTCTGAAGAAACATAAATTTGCGAGTTATGCTCGAGTCGAGTTAGGTTTTGAATCCATTCGATAACTTTTATCGTTTTGTAAATGTTTATTTTTAGGAAAAAGTTCATCGCCGTAGAGAGTCAATGGAAATGTTGGATGATTTTTTTACTGAATCTCCAAGGAAAATGGAGCCAACGCCTAGAATTAATAGCTATCGTGATAACGAGGTGAACGATACAAAAGTACTGGAGCATACATACTAATCCACGTATACATGCATACATGCATACTGATGCTGAATTTTTCATATAAGTTAATATATTTATATTACAAGGAGGGATCGCAGCAATCGGCTTTTTCCTTCCGCATATATGACGAATTGAAATCAGAAAAAAGTGGCCCTGGAGATTTCAAGTTAGCCCCAGTTTCTGAGAACCATGAGGTTAGGAACATATATTCATACATTAATCATACATATAGAAATATACGAATACAGTGAAACCTGATAAGTCGAACACCTCTTTAATCCTAAAACCTGTCTGCTAAACGATTTTTAGAATGTGCACTCCTCATTTAGTTTGGATGAACCTCTTTAACATTAACACATTCACCTGTAAGGTAAACACATTAACATAAATTGCTATCAAAGAATTGGCTAGATTTTTATATTCTTGAATAGTTAGGTGAATGATTTCATGTCCGTAGTGCCAGGAGCATGAACATGTTGTTTTGAGGCTGTATGCAGAAGTAAGTTAGACATAAAAATTGAAGTTCCATTTAAGTTTTTCAATCTGATGACTATCTTTTTAGTCTACATGCCTCGAGCATTTCCCTGTATGGAAATGAAGGAACTCGATCTTAATGGAATAATTGGACGTGCTAAAAGATGTCGATGCTGGATTGTCTTTTTCCCAGTTTGACTTGTAATTACGAAAGTTGAGAATTGATTACCTTATACTTATTGAGGATATTGAAACGTGCCCAAAAATTAGCGATAGTTAGGAAAAAGAGATTTCAATGAAAAACAGAGTCTGAAGATTTGCAAGATGAATCGGACGACACTGAAGAGGAAGAACCGATTACTTGATGAATGCCGAAACTGCACATCGATAAGTTAAAGAAGTATTGTTTTCAAGATGCTGAATTGATTGAGCTCTAGGTTACTTTTAGAAGCAAGATGGGGATTATGCGATCATCAAAATCCAGACTGGCATCTGTATCTGATTAATTTATTGAAAACCCTTAAATATATATATATATATGTATGTATATATACAAAGTATATTTGAAACTGATCGATACCTTTTTAGCTCATTATATTTTGGAAAAAATTAAAAATGAATGAAAATCTCTTTAATCCTAATACCTGCTTAAACCGAACAATTTGTCATTTGCCTCAGAGTATCTTTCTTGGCAGGTTTTGCTATATAAGCATACAAATTGATGTATCCATGCATCATAATATATTTATTTATGCGCTTATAGATACATATATATATATGCATAGGTATTCAACGTCCAGGCTTGCTCGGAGCATTGCCATCAAAGATCAGTGCTTATTAAAAAAGAGCTTGAACTTGCAATCGAATATATTCGTGAATCTAGCAAACAAGAAAAACAAAAATATAACGTAAGTTGCACCGATACATAGATGCACACAGATTTATATATACATATCATGAATTTGAATATCACCACTAAAATTTTGACCTTTTTTGAAAGGCATGTACGGTTCAATTTTTAATGTTATAAACTGATTTCATATATAATTAGATGCATTGCTTTCTTTAGATATATAACTTTACATATGAACCTGTACACGTACATACGCATTGAGCTTTGACACATATTTTTGTAAAGTTGACACAGAGATGCATAAATATCTGCATTTACATTGATGCATATATATATATATATGAATACTTGTAGATGTATGCATACATACTGACGCAAATGAAAATATAGACAAATTTGTATATATTGATATATACAAATCGACTCATACTTATATTCTGGTACAGCTGTCAATGTTGATTCATGAATGTATACAAGCTTACACTTAAAATCGTATATTTACTGTTGATTGAGCTAAGTTTTTTTAATATATATACGGAATAATATATAAAAATTGATAATAGAGAAATATTCGGTGTTACTTGATACAAGTTTGCACGCATTTTTCTAAAAAATAAATTTATCTTATTTAGGCTATTGTTGAGGAAAATAATAACTTACGATACCATCTTAACATCCAGGTAAATAACTTTGTATAAAATATATATCATTCACTACCTTTGACCTCTGATCTGTACAGTCATTTATATATGTGGTCTGCATTGAAGAACTGTATAATTTGATTTGTACTATATGAATCGTATGGAGCAATGGCTCACTTTCATAGATTTTCTATTTTTAACATACTGTAACAAAACTCTATTTTTTGCGTTTCTATCTCTTTCCCATGTTTCCTCCTAGTACAATCTTATAGTGGTTCAGAAGTCCGACCTAACTTTCCAAGTTTGCAGCCTAATTCTAACATCTATAAATAGATTAAACTTGAATATTTATGTTCTTTTGTGCACATTTACGTATTGAATGGAAATTTGGATGGATCTAAGAAAATGACATGTTACTTCGAATATACCACATGTTATTTATGTTAAATATATGTATTTATAGGTACTTTTCTTCGTTGTGTACAATTTGATTGGAACTGAAAATAAGATTTAGGTATTATTTACTAAGTCCTGAGCAGATGTGGGAACCCCGAATAAGTGATCTACTTGGTTAAGTCGTGTAATGTACTATTGAAAGATTATAAGTTTGTACATACTTGGAGATAGCTCAATTAAATTCATATAATGATTTAATAGAAAATTATTTTGAGTTATCAGAACAATTTTGCATTCTTTAGCATTGTGTGTTGGAATCTTGACTTTTAGTCTTTTTCACTCATTCCTTGATAATTGTTTTTATATGAATATTTTCAAAGAGTTAATGTATATCCAACAAGTTTTTGCATGTCATGAAATTCCTTGAAAATTTTAGCACATTTCTATGAAGAATAAATGTGGTACTGTGGACGTGTACAAATAATATTCAACGATTGAATATGAAATCGATAATAAACATATTCATATGTTTTGCACTAAGATTATGAATATTCGATATTTCGTATTATTGTCCAATGATCATCACAGATTTTTTGAAAAGTTTTTTCATTCATTTTTTTTAAGACTGAAGCAGTTCGCGCTCTTCAAAATCATCATAATGAACACAATGAATACCCAGGTGAGTTTCAATGTATGCATATAGGATTTCAACAAAGCCTTTCAAGGTGAACTCTAGATTTAGGCAAAGGTTTATGCTTAAATTTTCTAGATGAATCTTCAGCAGGCTGTTGAAGACGAAATGTCACTACATTTCGTTGGTTAAATTATTCCTTACATATTATGAAGTTAGTATTGATATTGCTCATATGTAATTCTATGATGAATGTTAGGGTTCTTGATTATATTCGACTATATCTGTCTATGCATTTCTTATAGATCATTCATGCTGAACTGTCATGGTGAACTGTGTTTGCATACGCAAATGTGATATATTTCATTTACAAACTTCGAGTTGCATCGTATTCAAGTGTCTTCTTGCTGTCGTATCTCTTGTCTGTTCACAAAATTTGTTGTTCAAGCATATTTACTTATCATAGCACTGTATTATTTGTCAAAATGCCCTATAAATTACCTATTCTTGTCTTTTTTTCAAGAGATGAATGCAGATGAGAAAGAGAAAAAGAATTCTGTAGATCATGAATCACCACAAAAATGGATTAGAACTCCTAATCAAGAGGTAACTCTCTGAAAGAATTAATTCAAGTTCTGGTGTTTTTTTAGAATGTGCTTTGACCGAAAAAAAATAGTGAACTATAATTTAAATCATTCTTTTGGATAATTTTTTAAAACAAGGTTTACGGAACGGGGGGCTTCAAGTAGCAAATCCATTTTTATTCATTACCATGTGTTGAAGTTTTAGAGAAATATTACCTCTACTCTTTTTATTTGTTAGTCTCAAATTATGTCAATAATAATTCATGTCTTGTACGTGAAAGGACAAATAAGTATTAAATATGGTTCTAAGAATAATATTTTGTTTGACAATTTTTAGTATGGTTACTTCAATATTTTTTAACGTAAGCATTTCTTCATTGTGCAGTATTACTTGGGAGATGCTGATGCTGCTACTCGAATAGAACAGCTAGTTACATTAGTTTTAGCTCAAGCAAATGAACTCGAAGAATTCGAAAAGTACTGCAATGATGTAATTGAGGTGAATTTTTCTATCATTTTACCCCGAATACAGTATAATGTTGCTGTATTTGGATGAAACTAGCTGTATATCTTCCACTTGAACAATGACAATTTTTCCACTAATTTGTAGTTTCCTTGAATACAATGCAATGGTGTTATGTTTGGAAATCAGTACTATTCCTTCTACTGAATAAACAATAATTTATCTGTCAGTTTACCTCGAATACAATGCCATGTGTAAATGTAAGTATTCGTATAAGTGATGCAATGTGTGCACAATTTTAGGATCTAGCCGATGTTAAACGTGAAAATGTTCAGAAAGAAAAAGAAATCCACAGTTTGAAACGGCAATTACTATTAGCTGGAATTACACCAAATCCAGGTATGCCTCTATGTCTTTATAATTACCCTCGTTCCTTGTTCCTCCGAGTATAATACATGGTAGTGTATGTAAATGCGATATCTTATCGGACCTACATGAAGTATGCTGACGTCATTTTTTCAACCAACCGAATTTTTTCCTTTAATTATAAACAGTTGATATTCCAATGTTCGATGATCCGTTAAATGTTACATTCTATTATTTGATAGCTTTGCACTCCACCGACTTTCCTTTGCTGGGATACCTTGATATCTCTAATCCGATATATTCGATTAACTGATAGTTTCTGGTGTAACCGATGGTATCAGTTTATGGAATATCAATTGTATATCATTACTAAAATTTATGAATAAGTTCTCCTTTTTAAGACCCCTGTAGTTGAAACTTATATATATATATATAACTAACTAGATTAACCAAAGTATCTGATTGGAATCTATAGTTCTTAGATAAAGATTCGACCTTTCATTGAATTAAATCTAGTAAATTTTATCTAGGCAGATTTAGTTGTAACTAGTCAATTTTGACCCGATATAATTGATTTGTTGAAAGCTATAGATCTTAGTTTATTCACTTTTTTTTGCCTATTTTCATTCAGAATCGACAAAGAATCGAATAATATCTATGCAAGCGTATCGAGCATCAAAAAGTTCTCTTGCACCAGTGACCGAATTGAGTTCAAATGATACTATCGATGTTGAAAATTCAAATGATACTATCGATGTTGAAAATTCAAATGATCCTATCAATGCTGAAAATTCAAATTTGGATTTCAGTTCAGACCCTAATAGGATCCAGTTTTACAATCCAGAGAGCTACAAGACTCCCAAATATAGCGAAGTTTTGAACTTCAACATCAATTCAATCCCGAGCGAACCAAACACGGGATTAGACTCGATTTCCGAGATTTAATTTGAATTTAAGCATCTATTCAGTCCTGAACTCAACCGAACTGGCATATGGAAGCATTGAAAGGGATGAATATATGTGCAGGTTCAAAAATGCAGTTTGCTACTAGCCGTCTAGTCAATTTTTGTTTGTAATTTCTGCGGAAAGCTTTTTTTCTTAAATAAAACAAAAGTCTGATATGGTACTGTACTTAGAGTTAAATCCTCTCAACAGCATTAAAATTGTGCTTTTGTTATTAATTATAGGGATTATATATTGTGCGTAGCTCAGAACTGGATGGTCTGTAACCTTGACATAAATATGAGATGTATAAGCAAAGATTAATTTAAGAGGTAGTTTTGAGAAAATCACTGTATTGCAGGTTGAAATTACGATTATAAATGTATTATATGTTGAAGGGTCAGATAAAAAGGAAGAATTTTGATGATACTTGAAAGGTAACTAATGAATGAGGATTTGGAAGGGCTAACCTACACTTTTACAACTTTCAGCTCATAAATAGTTCATTTTTGTTGAGGGAAAAATGCCAGAATAATCTTGAAGGGTTAGAAAATATAGTGGCCTACTCTAAGCTTTCACCTTTATTTGAACTCAACGAAAGATTCTCTCAGTCTTAAGCCTTCCATATTATTAAATACTTTATATCACCACATACTGTTGGATATGAAAATTCAAATTACATCTATTTCATCGGTCACCATATTTTATTAGTTTACTCTATTTTTCATGATCAGATTGCACTGGTCAATTTAATATTATACTGCACCTGTTTTAGTTAATGTAAGAGCCCCGAATAAGGTTCCAAGTTGGCTCAGTACAGTTCGATAATTTGCGGTAAGTGTTTTGCACTGAGGTTTAGGATATCTGATCGATATGCATCAACACATCATTCTTTGCATCAAAATTTTTTTATTTTTCTATCAACTTGATTTCAATATGGTCAAACACTGCAAAAACTGGGAATTGAAAAATGCTAAGTTAATATAATGAAAGAAATAATTGTATAGATATCGAAGTTATCTCATTTCGGAATGGTGTAAGTTAGAACCTTGGCCTGTCTTACACGACTGAAGTATCAATGAGCCCATTATAACATGATTTTCATAAATGGTCTGCTTGCTCCCAAGATCAATTTGGTACTTACGGTACATATTTAAGGGTTAATATGTGGTTACTGAAAGGTCATCATATATTTTAGAGTGGCACTTTGCACAGATTCAATAATCCTGGGTAATTTTAAATTCGAATCCAGGATTAGCTGTGAAAATACGAACGAATCCGAATCCTGGATATGCTAGCAAAATGTGGGCAAATACAATGTGTCAAGTTTTTCTTTTTTGTCTAGAACAAATTTCGGATAAAATTAATTAATTTGGTGGTTCTGACAGATTCATTACAATAGAAGTTCATTTTATATATTCCATTTATACTGGACTTTTTGTCTCCTGCTTCGTCATTTAAAATATTTACATCTACATGTATTTTCATGGCCACGCAAAACAGCATTATTAGGTTCTTTCATCCTATTTCTAGCATATTATTCTATATTTATATCGATGTGACTAGTTACTCTAGTATATTAGCTATTAGTTGAATATGAATAATTTCTAGAATAATTTTTATAACAATTTCATTCCATCAGTACTGAATCCTCAATGACAAGACACATTTGATATATGTTTGACTGCGTTTATTTATTTCATTGCAAAAACCGAACTATGCATAAATTTTGTTAAGAAAAATTTTTGCTCCGTCATCAGGCGGCCCAGGGAGACACATATGACCAGCCTTCATTTTACATTTTGGAACCATACATAAATTTCCTTTTAAAAAACTAGCATAATCTACATATTCAACTTCATAATTAAGCAATGATACATATTCATTTGGAACGGGCGAGGGAAGAGGAAAACCTACCATGGACAATCCTGTAATTATCATTTTCCCATGGAAATTTAGTGCTGAAATTTGATCCAAGAGTTTAACCAGGTCGACGAGAGTGATTTTTGGGGAATTATATTGGCTCAATTTTTGGCATACAGTATCGTTTAATGGAGGTTGATTCCATAGATGCATATCGGATTTTAAGCACCATTGATTGTATCCCCAAACACGAGAGTTTCCACCACTTGCAACTATTCCTATTGAAATATGTGTAGAAAATACAGTTTGAGGCAATGTAAAATGCAATGCAACTTGTGAGGGCACGATTCGAATACAACATTTACTGAAAATAAATTTTGTTTATAACACAACACGATGGCATTATATTCGGTGGAACATCTGAATAAAATCAAATTTTTAACCGTATCGCATTTTAAAATGCATGTATTTTAAGGCAAATACAACTATTAGATGATACTATTCGAATGCACGATATATCAGAGGTACTTCTTAGATAAAAAGCACTATTCCCCAAATTAACATTAGGACATGAAAAGTTACAATTTATACCAATGAAATAGAGTGTGCCCTTTCAATTTCTGTGGTGCATACAACCTTGGGAAATGGTGTCTAACAAGCTCAAACACAACTCCCTGAGGGTTAAATTCAGGGGAGGGAGGGCATTCCACAAAATATGCTATATAAATCGAAATAATGAAGTATTACAGTGGCTGCAACCTTAACACAAAAAATTTTTCATCAGTTTTGAAAAGAATCAACTCTACCAGCCGGGAGGTCCACACGAACAATTCGTTATACATCCAAAAATCTGAAACAAAACTTGGCATTAGAGGACTATTTTTTATTCATTTTAAATGAAAATTCTTAAAAACGAATTTACTATACTCAAAGTTTACTGTATGAACCACTTACCTGTCAATTCACTAAAACTAAAATCCAAGTACTTCATTACGACTTCTAGACCAAAGTACTGTTCAAAATTTAAGAAGGGGATGAGAATTAGAGGTGTATTAATGGCCGTAAAAATCTTCGAGTTATTTGAAAATATGTACAGAGTTGGACCATCAGAAGGGGCAACAAATTGCTTGTTTCCAAATTCATCTAATAATCCAGAATCTGTAGAATACGTCCATTTTACTAGTGATGGTGATGCTGAAATATAGAAAAAATGAAGTCACTTTACAATAAATCCCTGAATTAATATAGATCTTTAAGTTCTTTCAATATCATATAAAATGAATTCCAAAGATAGAAAGCATATTGATTTTTAAATTGCAATCCAACTTTATGAAAACAGTTCAAGGTTTTCAGCTGAGTATCGAAATATAACTACAAAGGAATCCCTTGATTAACGCTGTCAATGTGACTGTGAGCTCTCCCCCCCCTCTCCCCCCCGCACTAATCAGTTTTCATATAAATTTTGTGCAAATTTGTAAAAATAATATCCATGTCGACAAATTCCGTACTATTGAATTTTTACCTGCATGGTCTGAAATTCGGGGTCTACTTAAATACAATAAAAAAAGAAAAATACCTTATTAAAAGACGCAAAAATTGATGAATCACTGTAGATCTGATACAAAAAGCAATTAATTTCTCTGCGTTAGCTAAACCATAAATATCTCCCTTTCATTTTAAACTGAATAAAAAATACTCCAGACTTAATATTCTAAGTAATCAATGAATCTTAAACTATGGTAACTTTTATTGGAAAAATATTAAGCGACTATTTAATTGCTTATGAACCACAGTGAAATTACTTCTTTAATTGTTTCTTATATCAGATATAAGATCATTTTCGCCAAGTATTTTCAAAACATTCTTCTTTCCTCGACTTAACATTTAAAATAATTGCCATTTCTATAGTAATGCTTCATTTGGTTACTGTAATATATCATGTTGATATTTACTAGTTGATCATGCATTTGCTACAATCTTTACCCAATAATTTGCGAATTTAAATCAAATGTTTTCAAAATGATTCTGCTCACTCAAATTGAAAAAATAAAAGAAATAAAATTCATTTTTTTGATACAAATTGTTAGATTTATCGATTTAAGCATTCGAAATTACAGAAAAGTTGCTACTAGCAGATTCGATTTTTTCTAAAAATTTATGCAAAAATTTTTTGGTTAAGATTGCAGCTATGACACATATATATTATAGCAATGTTCTTTGAAGCACAGTCTAGTTACCATACATGCTTAGTTTAGTAACCTTTTATTGAAGTGTAGGGCTTGTAGAAATTGTTCTTCAAATATTAATTTGGAACAGTTTCGAGTTGAAGTATAATGCTATTAATTTTGAGATTCATTATGTAAAAAACATAAATTGTTTTTCACATCATTATTTTGGTCAAATTCCATATATTTTGGTGCAAGTTAGTCAAATTCAGAGTATTACATGGGACCGACAAGTACAGTTATAAGATTCAAAAATTTACAAAAGACAATATTTTCATTTTACTCCACCAGTTACAAAGATTGTATAGTAACTGAAAGTCTATAATGTGAGCAGCAATCACGGACAATCGACAGAAGTGGAGCAAGCCGAAAAAGGTCTGAACGCATGGAGGAGATTCCCTTCTAGAATACAAAACTATCCATACAGCTTGCTCTTACATTTAATGTTGTTCACATTCATTTGATATTCGAATAAATAAGCCGCAAAATAGAAGTTTCGAGAGAACACTGACCTCATAAATATATAAAACCAATGTCAGCAAAGCTCCGAGAATTAATAATATATGTATTGATATATGTACATATTTAAGTTTTTTTTAACCTGAACCACTCATCAGCATCTTATTAGTTATCTTGGCATCGGGAGTAAAAAGAATACTAGTTAATGTATCGAGGTTCTGACACACAATAGCCTGTAAGTCATACATAGTTAATTATTATTGGTTTGATTGAGCAAGATCTGACCAGTTCATTATGTGATGGAGGTTATCTGTAAATTTTCGGATGAAAAATGATTTTCTTGCCTGTGTGATCTCTCGAATGTAAGAGTTTCCAATGAACAGTAGGCGAGTATTTTCTTTCAATTTTCCATCGTTACATTGCTCAGTGCACGAGCCTCGGCTACAGCAACTACTCCAGTTGTCTTCGACAATGCGCTCAGAGCACTTATAAGAAGGTCTAATGAAAGGACAAAATGGAGAGGTGTTTCGTTCTTCATTGACATTCAAAAGAAAATCGGGTTCGTTCACGTGAAGAAAAGGAGAAGATAAACCAGGATCTATAGCACTAGATCTAACTGATATAAGAAGGCTAAGAATAAATGAAATGACAGTAGGCATGTAGTGCAAGTGTTTCAGCTGTTCGAAATTTGAAAATTATAGCTTCCAACATTTCAAGTTCCTGTTACACGACGTCGACAATAAACACGTCGACGTCAAAACATTACCCAAACTTCGTAGCTCTTAAATTCAATTGACTTGGAAAAATATTTCTTATGCATGTTAGGCAATTATACTCATTCCAGATGGTGAAAATTGACTATAGTGTGACAGCTATGAACCTTGCATGATAAATAATGCTTTCAAAAGTGCATGCAATAAAATGAGGTAGATTACACATAAAAATAGAAAGGTCAGGTTCTAAGTCTTCATTCTATGCAAACTACTTTCTATTGTTTCTATATATTTCAGAAACATATTAAAATTCAAAGGAAAACCCGTAATAAAATTGAAATGAGAATTATCTGGTTCTAAAACTAAGGATGATGCAAATCAGATAAATAAATACTTAAATTGAGCAATCATTAAAGAATTGCCGTACAAGTCTAAGGGCTATTTCCTCAAGTGCGTTGTGGATTTGAATAATGCCATTGATGTTATAATTCTGCAGACAAATTTTCATAAACTGGAAGCAAGATATGCTCATCAAATGAAATGTGGCAATCTACTTAAACATGAACAGTAATCAGTCCCATACAATAAGAAAAAAATAGAATCTTGAACGGTAAGCGATGATTGATATTATATGTAAGAACAGTGCTTTCTGATTCATATTGCATAGTACATTTTGTTATAATAAAACTTTATTTCAATAAAAATAATATATTTCCAAAGTTGATTATTGTAATGACTTCAGTGGCCAAAAAAAGTTTGAAGGTTATACAGAGTGTATCACAAATCTTAAGTTCAGTTAAGCAAAAGTATAGGAATGCATAAATAGAAAAATCTCATTAACGTAGCTTTCACTTTGTTTATGCACTTAATCATTATCATCTTAGCTGTATTGCAGTTTCTGTATTATCTTTTAGTACCATTGGCTCTCAATTGCACTGTGGCGCCAATTCAGACATAAAGCTTTTTGTGCAACTCTTCAATGAAATTTATAACTATATCATCAGCTCGTATGTTACAGGCAGTTTTATAGAATTTTTTAATTTTTGTTGGTTTAGTGCTTTTTTGGTTGTTACTATGTACACTTGTTGGTACATTTTAGGAGTGTACACGATACTTCATGAAGAGCATATCTATGCTTAAAATAGAAAAGATAGGAAAAATGCTGCTATAATTGTTTTTCCTACCTAAACTGAAAGTAAAATTGTCTAGACATTGTCAAAGCATCAAAAGTGCATGCATTCCTTAAATCCAGGTACATACGTAATCAAACTTGCAAGGCTAGTTGAAAGATGCCAAAAACTAAAATACTCATAATGACCAAAGGACTCAAGTAGTTTCTTAATCAAAAAACAAAGCTATAAAGATAAATGCTATGTATGCAGTTGATGCATGCAAAATGTTCAGTTGTGCTAAACTTTAATTACATGGTCATTTATTGCTTTTAAAACAGTAACTAACTTTTTTCTAAGCTTAGACTTGTCCATTTTAAATATTCATTTCAACTTTAAAAATTTCATAACCTAATAAAGTGATAAGCAGATGTTCAAGTAAATGCCTTCAGTTGATGTTTAAATTAATGATATGGAAATTGCAATGAACTGCAAAAATATTTTAATCAATTAATTGTAAATTCATTGCCTGTTAAATACTTTTCTTTGGCATGAAAAATGGTATTTTTCGTACTGCTCAGTACTTGGGAGGGTTAAATAATATAAATGGTAAGTGTGAATCAACTGATAACAAATGTTATCTTGTTCTTATATAGCTGACTTTCCAATATTACACAACAGAATTTGCTTTCACAGTTAAATCTCTATTGAACAACAAAAAAAAATCAAATTGGCAAACTGTATATCTGAAAAGAATAATGCCTCAAAAAGAAATAGTTTTAATGAAAGTCAAACTATGTCTTAGCTACCCAAATTTTTCTAAAGGGTTTACCACTAAATGTTATGAATAGCTTGTGTGCCATCTTATCTACTATTGTTTTATTTGTTCATATTCAACTAAATTCATTTGCTATGGTAATAGCTATTTGATTTGTGTTGTCAAGAATCATTCTCAATTTCAGGATATTTGCCAGTCCTGCTATCTCTATAAACTATCACAGCATAACTGCTCAACTATGTTTGCCTATATTTGCCCATGTTTGCATACGTTTGCCCATGTTTGTCTGTTTCTCAGTTATGTTTTGCCTATGCCTTTTCTCACCTTTATCTTCTCTTACCACATTGCACCTACTAGTCTAATTGTGCTTTAGTACCAATCCTTTAATGAATTTACTTGTTCTATACCCTTGCATAATGCCACATGTCATGTTCCTCATGGTTCTGTCAAAACTTTTTTGCTTTTTTTCCACCTATGCATATTCCATGTCATAATACCTCTTCAACAATGGTCAGATTTGCAAATCCCACTTTACCTCTTGTTATAGTAATTCAAACTCCATCTTCAACTAATTGGATATTATCCTAAAATTGTCATCAATCCCATAACTACTTTATTTGGCCTATCCTTTAACTACTTCAATTTACTTATGCCAAAGTAATTTTGTCAGGATCTGATATGTTTTTGCCGTGTAATATATTTATCTACAATTCTTTCAGGAATTTGTAATTATATCGATCTAATTCGGTTTGTATGTGCAAGTATAGGTTGAAAATGTTGACAAGATTCACTCTCGTTAACACATGAACTAAGATTAATGAAATAGTATTGAACGTGTAGTATCTCTGTTATATTGTTCTGGTTTTCTGGCTTACACTTGATACTGTTCATTAGTCTTAACAAATTTTCAAAGGATGCTTCAAATAATTCTGGAATAATCACTAGCCTGCAAATGAAAGATTATGGGCTTATCTATGGAGTAAAAGACTCAGCAGGAGTGACTGGAGAGCCAGTTTTGAGGGCACTTCAAAAGGGTATACCGCAGGAGCAAGCAGGAGCATGTTTACTTGTCATTTTCTGTTTTTGTTCATTTCTCTCCTAAAATTTAATAAACTTTTTGTTAGAAATGCCTAGCATATCACTAGCAGTCAAGGTATTTTTTAACATATTAAAATGTACATTAGCACTCTACTAGGAATTAAGCAATGAATTGAACAATAAATTGTGTTTGTAATAATGCATTACTCAATTCATTCTTGTCAACATTTATACAACATCTGTTCTACTTTGACTTCTAGCATTGTTTCTGTTTTAGTTCTGCAATGTAAATATCATTCATCTCTAGATAGCTTTTTCTTTTCAATCTTGTGCAGTCCTAATACTTTTAAATTTTTTACTAAATCTTATTTTTGCTTTACTGTTTGTTTGCCCTCTTTTATACATTGGACTTTATGTTAGGACTACAACAATACCTTAGATCCGCATGTTCCAGAATATTCTATACTTTATGTTCTGTTTCATATATTCT